>MKGJ01000021.1:6761-26918 GCA_002018255.1 Bretziella fagacearum | reverse complement strand
GGGGGGGGCTCTCTCTCTGGCCTTGCCTTGCGCTCTTTCCTTTCCTTGTCGCCCCTTTTTTGCTGGGCGGTCTCTCCTTCCCCGCGACGAACAGAGCAGGTCCCTTCCCCTTCTGAGCTTTCCTCATCATTCCTTTGCCTTCGCTGTTTCTCGCTGCTCTTTTTCCCACTTTTTCCCTTTCTTTTCCTTCCTTCTTCTTCCTCTTCCTTTCCCTCTCTCCACCCAACAACATCTCCCCAATCCTAAATACCTAACCAAGCCTTCTCCTCTTCGATTTCTTGAAGCCGACGTCGTCTTTTTTATTTTTTCCTCTTTTTCGATCTTCTCGAAAATCTCTTCTGAAAAAAATTCACCAACCCTTGAAAACCACCACAATTCACAATGGCTACTGAGGTATGTTACGAGCTACCAGAGAGCTTCATTTACTCCCACTACCCAACTCCGAAAACTTTGTTGCATTCCTGTTCACCCACCGAGTCCGGTCCGCAGTCACCCAGCCATGCCGGAAGCTCCTGGAGCTTCCGGCAAAATGCCCGTTAGCTGCCGCCACTCCGAACCTCTTGGTTGATCGGACATGTACTTCGCATCGGCCAACTTGGTTCCTCTGCCGAGAGCCTCGTTCCTCATGCGCATGCACGCCGACCTATCATGGTCACCATCGAGCTGTCATGTGTCTTCATTGCCTATCTACCCTTCCATCTAACACACCCTTCAATGGATTCCGAGTTGGATTCTCTACGACATCGTGAGTTTATGGTCACGCTTGTGTGTGGGTTCTTGACTTGTGGGTTGTGCTCAACATCATGTCATACCTTCGCGTCTACTAGCCGCTGGGTTACCCCTCACCGATCCATCACCTCCTTTTTTTTCCTAAAGCATGCACACTGCCATTGTTTTCTATGTCGCGTCATGTACTAATTCGTATTGTGTCAATAGCGCGAAAGGTTCGTCATCATTGAACACTATACGATTGATGATTGAATCTCAATCATTCCGATAAAACACCTGCCCGCCTCAAATGAATATGGTCTCGAAATCTGCAGTCGAAACTGTGTCTGAAATCTCTTTTTGTTATCTATTAATCGCCTTCGAGGGCTTTGGTTACTACCATCTCTATCAGTTATTGGGCGACCAGCTCCTTTTCTTCGTCTCTACTACCCAGTAAAAGCCAATATACGAGAGCTTAGCACGTATGCCTTTCGGTATCCATACCCATACACTGATGCCGACTACCCCTTCGATATACGATAATTGACAACAAAAAGAGTCGAAGCATATATCGTCATGTTTCAGACACAGATTTGAGCCCACAAAAATTGTTGAGGCGGAGCAGTGATCAATGCTTGATTATCCATCTCTCCGAATTAGGGTTACTAACTATCGCTCAGCAAGACTTTCCTCGCCCGTCTGTGTGAGCAGGCCGAGCGTTACGATGAGATGGTCACCTACATGAAAGAAGTCGCCAAGCTGGGTGGTGAACTCACTGTTGATGAGCGCAACCTGCTGTCCGTCGCCTACAAGAACGTCGTCGGTACCCGCCGTGCCTCGTGGCGCATCATCTCCTCCATCGAGCAGAAGGAGGAGTCCAAGGGTTCGGAGAAGCATGTCACCGTCATCCGTGACTACCGTTCCAAGATTGAGCTGGAGCTCGAGCAGGTCTGCCAGGATGTTCTTGACGTTCTTGACCAGCATCTGATCCCCAACGCTGCCACTGGCGAGTCTAAGGTCTTCTACCACAAGATGTAAGTTTTTTTTTTTTTTTTGTTTCCTGTTACAATTAGTGGCAGCATTTCGCCCCTAGTGTGCATCTTCACTAGCTCAGATCGTATGCATTCGCAGGCGATGATTTGGGCGCAAGAAAAATGCGCAACGGAATGCGTGCATATATACCCCGCTCCCATCATCCCCTTTCTCATCTGCGCTGCAGATACGCGGTGACATGCCAATCAGATGTAGCAAATTTAACGGTATCCTGATTGGTTGGCGCTTGTGTTTATAAGCTGAATCTTGGCCAAATCTGTACATGGACATTTATAACTAACCCGAATTTTCAAATCAATAGGAAGGGTGACTACCACCGTTACCTTGCTGAGTTTGCCTCGGGCGATAAGCGTAAGACCGCTGCCACCGCTGCCCACGAGGCCTACAAGGTTCGTCAAAAGTGTCCTTGAAACCACTCGATACTGTGTATTCCATGATACTAACTCGCTTATCAACCAGAGCGCCACCGACGTTGCCCAGACTGAGCTGACCCCTACCCACCCCATCCGCCTGGGTCTTGCCCTGAACTTCTCGGTCTTCTACTACGAGATTCTTAACTCTCCCGATCGTGCTTGCCACCTGGCCAAGCAGGCCTTTGACGACGCCATTGCCGAGCTCGACTCTCTGTCCGAGGAGTCCTACCGCGACAGCACCCTCATCATGCAGCTTCTGCGTGACAACCTTACCCTGTGGACCTCGTCTGACAGCGGTGAGGCTGAGGCTGCGGAGAAGCCTGCCGAGGCGGCTGCCCCCGAGGTGGAGGCTGCTAAGGAGGAACCCAAGGAGGAGACTGCCCCTGCCGCCGCTTCTTAAGCAGCAGTTTTGGTGTCTGTTTCTTTTTTTTTCTTCTCTCTTTTGTTCCTCCCAACACTCCACCATCCTCTTCATCTCCGCAATTTCAACTTAAACCTCCCCCTCATGTTTACCCGCTTACTACTTCTACATATTCCCCTGCAATCTGTCTCCTTTTCCTTGATTCTATTTTGGTAATGGTATGGTGCAGACTGGTTGCTCTCTCATGACTTAACTTCCCGCATCAAATTCAAATTTGTCAAATCATTTATGTACTGTGATTAGGGATGTTGATGAATTTATTTAGTGAAGTGATTTTTTTTTTTACACATGGTAGATTTATGTAAAAAAAAAAACTTCTTGGTAATAAGGTAAGGATAGGATCATGTGTATGTGCACGTGATTATCACTTTTATTATAGAGGATTTGAGTATTCAACGTAACAAAAGATATATTCTTACAGCCAACCTCGCAGCTAACTACTATACATAACAATCAAATCCTATACGCCAACATGAATTTGTAAACAAGACAAAGGAAAAAAGGTGGAAAAAAAAAGATTAAACGGTGAATATTGCTAGGAATATGAAGACACCTCCCAATTCCCATAATGGATAAGTTGATAGACTCGTAGTCTTTTCTTTTTTTTTTTTGTTTTTGTGTGGATGAGATGGAAGGTAATTGTCTCGAACGAAGAGAAGAGAACAGGTATATACAAAGAAGGAAAGAATGTAATAGAATGAGATATGAGGAAAGACAATGTGCAAAAAGAAAAAAGGAAAGAGAACCAAAAATCAATGAGGCACTTTCATAATATCAAGTGTCGTTAGGGACGGGACGGGACGGGACGAGACGAGAGGGAATAGTGCACAAAGGAAAGAAAGAAACCTCAAACAATTCAAGTACCGGGGGGAGGAACGGAGGGATGGGAAGGAATGAGTACCGTCACCCTCCGTGTTTCCTCCGTGTTTAGAAAGCCCGAGGAAGGCCGTTGACGTGAGTGAACGAAGGAGGATTATATATCAAAGCAGAACTAGAAAAACCAATGAAAAAAAAAGGAAAAAGAAAAGATTGTACAAATGAAAGAGGATGTCTGACAAAGGAAAAAAAAAAATTGTATTCCGTGAGGAATTAGTAAGTTGTATATAATGATAAAGGTCGTACAATGACACCAACGTGACGAAGGGGAAAAAAAAGAAAGAAAGAGAAAAAGAAAAAAAAAAGTATTCGTTGATACTTGGACAGTAATCAACACTCCATCCTACACCACACCCACCGCCCTCTCTCTTTCCAACGCCAATGGTTGCTCCTTGATCAACAACTGCTGCGCACTCTTCAACGTCACCTGTCTCTCCTCAATCATCCTCGACGCCCCAGCATTCTTCCCATTCCCATTGCTCGAATTCGAATACGACTCCTCGGTATCATCAGTATCCGTAGGCCTCTTCTTGCGGCCGCTACCGTCGGTGGTGTCCATATCATCGAGGTGATCATCCTCGAGGCGTGAGCAGGTGGCGGACGGAGCGGCAATGGAGGGGACGTCATGGTCGTCTTCATCGGATGAGGACTCAAGGTCGGGGTATTGGTGGATGGGAGTGTTTGTGGGGATGGGGATGGCCGGGGTGGCGTTGATGTACATGTTTGTATGTTGGTGTTTCGGGGGGAGGTTGAGCCAGCGGCGCCAGCGGGGGTTGCGGCGGGGTTGGTCGACAAAGGAGTGCATGTCTGGGGGAGGGGATGGTTGGAGGGCAGTGGTTATGGTGTGGAGGAAGGTACTGGAGGCGGAGGGGGAGAGGGGGCCGGAGGTGGAGATGAAGGAGCTGGCGGAGGAGCGAGGGGGGGCTGGAGTGGTGATTAGTTGGCCGGTGAGGGCGGAGGGGCAGGATTTGTGGACTTCATTGCGCCAGATGTGGATGCGCTGGAGTGAGGCTGGTGACAAGTAGATGGACATTTTTGAATGTGTGGATGTTGGTGGTGGTGGTGGTAGTGGTATGGTGGTGTCTTGGGGGAGGATATCGAAAGACAGTAAAGGGTGTTGAGGGTGTTGAGGGTTTGACAGGAGATGAACAGACAATGGCAGCTGGCTAACTGTGTGGGAAATAATACGACTCTGCGGATGTTGTTTCCCGTGCGCAGAGGGATCACAGAATAGTCTTTGTGTTGAGGAACTTGCGGACAGACTTGGTGGTTACGGCAAGAAACAAAGAGAAGAAGAATAATAAAAGAAGAACAGGAAAAAAGGCCGAGCGTTGTTTGTCAGCTGGGTTTGATGGGTGATGTCGTTAATGGGGAAAAAGAGGATTAGTAAAGAAGGTGTGACATTGGTGTGTAATCAGGAAAAGACAGGAAAAGAGAAGACGGACATGTAAAAAAAAAAATCAAGTGAAAAAGAAATGGGCGGAAAACAGGTGTAGATGTACGATATGGGTACTTTTTCTGGGTAGTAAAGCTATTTTTAATATTTCTTTTCTTATTTTGGTGTTATTTTAGTTTGGGGTACAGTCGTCCTTTGAAACGGGATTGATGGTTTGGCTGGCGTCCGGGCGAGTCTTTGAGACAGGATCAAGGCAAGGCAAGGCAAGGCAAGGAAGATGTTGCACAATGGTCTGAGGGACAAGTGTTGGGGACAAGGGACCAATCAAAAATAGTGCCCAGAAATTAAACCCTCGTCCTCGCCGTCCTGGGAGGGGGGTGTACACGTATTGAGAGACAGAGAGAGAGAGAGAGAGAGACAGAGAGAGAGAGAGAGAGAGACAGAGAGAGAGACAGAGAGAGACAGAGAGAGACAGAAAGAGACAGAAAGAGACAGAGAGATACAGAGAGATACAAAGTACAAGAGACAATACACTTTGTTTTGTTCTTGTCAATGAATTTGGCTCTACTGCATCGTTATTGATTACAGCTAATAGCCTACTTGTAGTCCTACTATCTGACTTGAAGTGATAGAGATTGATGCTAGTCAGTCGTCCCAAGAAACGTGATGTGATGATGACAAAGGACGATGATTATGAAATTTCGTCACGTGGAACCATACATTTGGTCATACATTATGCAGAGTTGAAATTACTTTCAATACACTTCCAAGGGGTTTTAGGCAAACCAAGGACAAAATCGTTATCAAAATAGCCAAACAACCCGATGCAAGGAGGTGAACCCTTTTTTGTTGTCTTGCATCTGCAGCAAGCCAAGGGGGGGTGTATACTTGAACTGGGACTTTATACAATAGTAACAATAGAAACATATACTTGGACAACAAAGTATCAATCAAGCCTAGAAAAAACATCAAGTATACAGTGACCAATTCGGCATCAAGATAGGGTCAACATGAATTTGAGTACACAGTTACTTAGTGAGTGAGAGTGAGTGAGTGAGAGTGAGTGAGAGAGAGAGAGAAACTAGTGTTGTAACGCTAACCAAATGCGATGTGATGAACAAAGACAACAAAGGGCCCCTCTCTCCGTCCAAAGGACAACGAGCCGAGACGATCTAGATACTTGGAGGAGGGGGGAGAAGGGATCTGGTCCTAGAGGAGATTGGGCTGAGAGATGAGCTGATTAAGAAACCAAGAACTCGACCGAGGAATACGATTAATCAGATCAACGGTGACGTCTTTTCTTTCTTTCTTTTACACACACCCCTCTCCCTTCCCCCCTCTCCCTTCCCCCCTCTCCCTTCCCCCCTCTCCCTTCCCCCCTTCACCATCCCCTTCCATAATCCCGCACCAGTTATCAGTCTACCGAGTTGATTTTCTGTTCATGACAAATTTTATATTTCCCAAAAAGATGTACCAAACAGCAATACTCATATCTCCTTTAGACTCGTTAGCCAGCCCATTTCAGTTGCGAACATGCTTTTGCCACTTGATAAAATAGACAAACTGATGACCAGTTTTCTTCTCTCTCGTCTCTTGTCTCCCAGGATCATGCCAAGGAGCTGGCAAACCTGTCAAAAAAAGGTTCAAACCAGGATGTATTTGCATTTGCTGCCAAAAATAAAAATTCAGGTTTGTCCTTGTTGGCAATTCGGTTGGAGTAGAACAAGACTAGTGATTATCTTGATCATCTTGATTATCTTGTTGAATGAAAGAGACTTATCTTGACTTTAGTTGATCTTTGTGTGGCAGCTGGCGGGTCTTTTTCTGGTTAGAAGCCAGCTGGCAAGCTTCAACTGCCACCTGCCATCCTTTTCCTTTTCATCCTTCTCTCGCTTTCGCTTTCTCCTCCTTCATGCTACTATTTGTCAACTTTGTCAAGTTCACCACAAGTTCCATCTCTATTGTCCTTGTCTTCCCCTCCCCTCTCTTCCCATATCATTGTTACCCGCTAGATTATCTTAATCTTAATCCTAGCACGGCATCAACGAAGAAGATTAATTATCGTCAAAAGCGTTTTACCTTGACGGTGGTATGGATCCCAGACGGAGAAGCCTCTTTTTTTTTTTTTCCTCTCCTCCCTTGCCCTTATTGTTGTGGCTGTTAATGCTGTGGCGACGCAAGAAGAGATAGAAATTGGGGACCAGGATGGTGAAGATGCTGACAATCTAGGTAATGTAAAAGGTGTGATTACAATGGCTTCACTTTTCACAGCCAACCTATTGATGACATAGGCAATAGGTTAAAGAGAAAGAAACCATGTCTTTGTCAAAATTCCAGCCTCCTATTGGCCAACTGTTAACTATCACTTCATCTCTAGTTCAAATGTCTTGATCCAACCCCTCCCTTTGCTTCACTTCATAAATACATAGCCAAGCATGATGCCTTTTTAACAACAGAGGCTCTGTATGTGCAAATGTACAACATGTGTCAGTAGGTACAGGTTCCTGAGATACACCATAACAACATAACAGGCAGACAGTATCACAAGTCTTCCAAAGGCTACACAACATCAACTCCTATCCCTTGTTATCCTCTCCTCATCTGGCCCCCAATACCAGACAAAAAACCCAACCCAACATCTTCTTCGCCAATAAAAAGCTTAACTCTCTCTTTTTTTTTTTCTTTTTTTTTTTTTCTTCTCTCTCTGTCTCCCCCCTCCCTCGTCTATTACTTTACTATCCCTCTCCTATACACAAAACCAAGTTAAACCCTTCGGAAATCATCCCCCGATACCCGCCAAATCTCCCGTCGGCCCATGTCTGTCGATCTTCTTCCCAACCTGTCTATATCTCCGACTAGAGGGAGGGGGGGAGGGGTTTTGACTCGGGAAAGGGAAGGGGAGCCACCGTCTTCAAGCAAGGACTACCAAGACAAAGTCCAAATAAACAGAAAAAAAATACAAAAAAAAATTTACATGGAGGGTAGATGAGAGGGAGACAGGCTAGGGCTGTGATTGTGTGACAAAGGGAGGTTACAATAAACGGTTTACGCCCAATGTCGATCATGATCCTATTTCCTACAGCTTATTTGGTTCATCGGCGGCGGGAGTTGTCAGTATTTTACACCCAAAGATTGTCCTTTTTCTAGGGGGGGGGGGGCCTATCAGTTGTCTGTTCGTCTGTGTGTTGTTATCCGCTGATGCTCGGTCTCTTTCGCTATCTCAAAGCTGAAAGTGACGAGATCCTTTGAAAAAAATTGTGACAGAGGGATAAACAATGACGACAGCATAGAGATGATGGCAAGGGAAACAGGCAGAAAGAAAAAGAAAAAGAAAAAAAGTCACGTGTTTTGAGAGGGATTTGACAGACAAGCTCTACTTGGTATTGTTTACTGGACTTGGTATACCCTAACCCTGAATATCATCATGACTTAGATAGGTAGAACTTGTTTGTCTATTTATTCTTCATCTCCTTTGTTTTTTTGTGTAAAATCACAAGCCAAATCAAGCCTCGTCTGTTGTCTCATATAGGAAGCACATCATCCTTTCGCTTCTCAACCTTGACTCGCCGGTGGGACATCCCGACGAACAAATTCCCTTTCCCTTTCCTCATCTCTTCCTGCCTCTTAATTCATCCCAACTATACTACTCCCCCGCCTCCAATACGGTCCATTCACTGTAAATCAAACCCGAAATCCCCCACACCCTAGCAACCACCCAACCCTACTCCGGATACACAGATACACCATCTGGCCACCTCTTCCTCCCTCGCCCAATCATATATCAACTTTAGCTATCATCACAATGCAAAGATACCCAGCCTTCGTCCCCTCATAAGCATCAACGAACGGTGATCATCGTGACATCCCATTACATTTACTTTTTCCCCAAAGGTCTCGTCACAAAAAGCTCAAGGGTGGCTTGAGTACAGGAGAACAAGTACCCCAGTAAACAAAATACTCTATTTTAATGTGCTTTTACTCATTTATAACCTTGACATGAACCCGTACCCTAAAAAAATAATAATAATAAAAAATAAAATAAAAATAAAAATAAAAACCTTGGAGCTTTGTAATCATGCATTATCCCATATATGGACATAACCATAACCTCCCCCCATCTTATAATTTTCCCATGATGCTAAATATCATGTTCATCTTCCTTCCGGCTTCAAACTCTCCCACCCCCCCAAAACATCCACATGCTCACCCAACAAATCCACTTCTCCATATCCACCCTGTCCACCCACAATTGGCTTTTTCTTGGCAGGCACTGGCGGCTTCACGTTCCCAGGACTCTTCTCCTTTTCCCCAGTCATCCCCGTTAATCTTACTCCCGTTCCCCAGGGCGTTGAACCAGGACTCTGACTCTGGTTTTGACTCTGGTTTTGACTTTGTCCCGGTGACATCAACTTCCCCGGAACTTGTCCATCTTTAACCATTCCCGGTAAACCCACCGGCGTCCCCACTATCGCCCCCACCTCACTCCCATTCCTCGTCACCTCCGTCGGCCTTACCGCCGGTGAACTAGCCGATGAATTCGTCAAAGACCTCGTCAAACTCCCATTCGACTTCCCCGAATTATTCCGTCCAACTGGAACTCGCGGTATTGAACCAGAGGTCTGACTCCTCAATGGCATCAACAGCGGACTCACGATATCTGATTCCTTCTGCCCCGATGACGCCCTAGCCAAATGCACCGGTTTCCTCCCTACTGGCGGCGGCGCCTTCGTAGCAGCCCCCGGACTTCCCACTATTGAATTAACTCCCACTGCCTTCACCGGCTGTACCTGAGGATTATTCGCTGCTGGTGTCGGCACTAATGGTTGCTGTAACCCCAATCCCACACTCGGCTCATCCAATACTGACGGTTCACCCACTGCTTTTCTTGACGGCGGTGGCTGTGGTGGCTGCGAGTTCTTTGGTGGCGATATACTAGCGGACAAAGTTGACGCCTTTGATGCATTCCTTCTTGGCGGCGGCGGCGGCGGCGGCGGCGGCGCATCACCACGGGCTCCCGTTGGCGCACTGGAAGCCCCCTCGGCGATACTAAGGCGACTGGCTCCAGCGGTACGGCGATTGGCGGCCATCATGGCGGGGATGTTGACGACTTCGTAGGGGGAGGATGAGATGGAGCTAGAGACGGATTGTTGAGAGGTCGAAAGGGGTATGGCCACCCAGTCGGGTTCTTCAGATGGGGCAAAAGGATTACTGGAGCGGCGGGGGTTGAGAACCATATTCATGGGGCCGGAGCTCGGGCCGGAGCTTGGACCGGAGCGGGAGATGGAGGGATTCTTTTTAGATTGAGGAATCTCGACACGAGCAGGCTGGCCGTTTTCGAGCCACCAGCGTTGTTTTTCAGAACTAGCCGGAGGGAGTCCCGTTTCCACGGAATCGTAACCTATAAATTCCTCATCCTCTGTCTCCCCGTCATCCGCATCAATAAGTGCAGTTGAAGACCCAACATCAGCCTTACGCTTTGCGTACAACTGTTCACTGATTTTTTGCCGTTTTTCTTCATCGATTTCAGTGACCGTGCAGTGGAAGTGAGCATAGACTGGCCTATGATCCGAAAACCGGAGCGGCGCACAGTTGTATGAGTACTGCTTAAGATTTGTCCCCTTCCGAAGAATCCGGTCCGTCCAAGCTGGAATCCGGGCCTTTTCTGAAGTGTCATATTCGTCTGAGCCTACGTCATACTTGTAGGTAGGGTAAAATGCAATACGCATTTCAGCATAGAAAGGAAATGCCAAACCAGTAATCATCTGCAAGTTGAGTTGATCGTTATCATAGAGTGTCGGAAGGTCACCACGGCGGATAAGCTCCTTGGTTCGCTCAAGACTTAGACCAATGCGGTAGTTAAAGTCTCCAAGCCAGATCACCGTGTCATGATCATCAATCGTCCGCTCGCGCTGGAAGCGAACACCACGACTGATGGTTTCATAATCGCGGTTGCGTTCTTCATAATTCGAGAACCCAGCTGCCAGATGAGCTGTAATAAAGCAAATACGCGTATTGGCATACTTGAAGCGAATCGCAACGGCACCCTTGTTTCCAGCCATTCCAGAGAGGCCTGTCTTCTTGGTACTGCCTTCAACATCCTTGATATTCTCCAGCTGCGACGCCTTGATAAAGATACAAAGAGCCGCCCCAACAAGCTGACCACTCCGAAGCAGCACATATCGCTCACCATTGATCTTCTTGGCATGTCGGTTTAGAGTCTTCTTTACTGTTTCCTCCCATGCCGTCTTTCGCGATGGATCACTGTTCATGATTTGCTGCGGACTAAGCTCGACTATTTCTTGGAATCCGCAGACCACGATATCTGGTTGTTCATTTCGGAGTTCTGGCGGGCACAACCACGGTGACAAATCATCGTTCAGCCCGTTTGTTCGCCCATTGAGATTGAATGTACCAACCCAAATAGAAATTGTCTTGTTTGATGAGAACTCAACCACTCGCTTCTGAAGCTCTGTCGAGACATAGTCGCTGATTGGATCGTAGAGATGCACCGGCCTTTGTCCTACAAGCCGCCCCAACAACATATCAATCGTAATCTGTCGAGACGGATCCGTAAAGTTGTTATGATATAGCCGTTGTGCTGACTTGCGGAGATCAGCCATGGCACCAGACAAAGACATCTTGCCATGGCGCGTAAACGAGGTCTTGAGGGCTCCTGTGCCAGCATAAATCTTGGACAGTGAATCGCCATTGTCGGCCCACAAGCTAGAGTGGCGCATCCAAAAGTCTGCCGTGGCATATTCGCCATGAGAACCCAAGCATGCCTCCACTGCCATCTGAGAGATAATGGTTTGGATCAAGTTTGTGCGATCGAGACAGTCAAGACAGTTGGTGCGGAATGTTCCTTCTTGTTCCAACTGCGTAACCATGCGTTTAGAACCACCTTCTTTAGTATCGTCGATTAGACTCGCAAAAAAGTATGCAAAACCATCGGCTGAATGTTCAATGTAAGCCCTGATTTCCTTGGCAGCTTCGTAACCCTGTTTGGTCTCAGCATGGAAATCATATTGAGTACACCGGAGAAGGGCATGGTCGCCACGAGGCGCCCGACTTAACGGACACTTATGGATACCATACTCGTAAAGGTCCGTCAACTCAACCTCGCCCGTCTTGGTCCTACTAAGCAGATTTACTACATGAACTGCGCCATATTGATGTTCGAGATCCTCAAAATGTTTGTCAAAAGCGGGCTGAGTACCCTCTGGAGACCTCGTCACTGTAATCTTTTGCTGTCCGGGCACCAACCCTGCCGCCTGTTCCCAGAATACCGGAACTGACCCACGCACCTGAACATATGAAAACATGGCTCCCGTCGGACTCCAATAAGTAGTTTCAGTCTCCACAAAATTCGCCACATTCCCATCATCGTCAATTCCACGGGCATTGAAGCGAGTACCAGCTCTGCGACAAGACAATCGGGAAATCACGCTGAGATATGACGGAGGACCTGATGTTCTAGAACCACCTAGTGGTGCCATCATCTGTGGAATATGCATAGTTCCGCAGTAGCCACGGATAGCTGATGTGAGGATGTGTGAAGCATCGAGTGCCCGACGGTTCTCAGTCATGAGATGGGAGCGAAATTCTACCAAGGGTTTGATCATGAATGAGTTCCATAGGAATGCCTCGTCAAAGTTGTCAATGTCGTAGGAGTGAGTGTCAATGGGTCTGTTAGGTCATCATGTTAGTAGCCGCCCTCTGACGTCATGTCATGTACTTGTGTGTATGACTGACCTGTCTTGTAACCGATTTGTCAAGTCAAAATCAGTGCTGTAGTAAAAGCTACCATTTCCCAGCAATTTGCGCAAATTATTGCACGGGTGTTCTTCGGGGATAGCCCCATAGGTTTGGAAGTCTTGGCGGGCCGTCGTACCGGATGAATACACCGAAGCCGCATCGTCATCCCAATCATCCGTCGCCGAGATATGCTCATCATAGTATTCACTACTTAAGCAATAAAAAGCCACCGAGTCGATGCGTTCAACACTCTCACCGGGACGAATTGTAGCTGCCCGCGAAGCCTTTGTTATCACACAGAGAAACACATCATCCCGGACCGTAATGAGGCCTAGTGTGCCGTGAATGGGTAGATGTGAAAGCGGCTTGTAGTCCTCCAACAGGGACTTTGTCCGCGGCCCAAGCTCTACCATGCATTTGGAAATACCGCTGTTGTCGGGTTGAAGGCGGGGCCGATATGCAGAGGCTAGCGTTCCATTTGCAATGGCTTCCGAGGTCGTTGGGCTGTGACGGAAGATTAAGGCATGGCGCTGGGTGACGATGGCGATGGAACGGTGTGGGTAGTCGCGGATCAGAAGTTGACAAAGGTTATCAGATGAGTTGGAAACTGAGCCGGAGGCGGTTGTTGAGCTTGAAGCCCACATTTGTGCGCGCTCCATTGTGGGTGAAGGCTATGTGGGTGTATATATGTACTAGATACTTCTAGTGTCGGGAGGGAGTTGTATCAAGTTTTGGATGATCGACTGGTTGTGAATAATGTCGAATGTCGGGGGAATGGGGCCCGCACATGAGCCTGCAATTCCCCAGAGATGGGACGGCAACGAATAGTGGATCGGAGACGGGCTTCGAGATGTAGGCGGAAGCAATGTGATGGGTCCTAATCACTGGATATGCTAATTATCAAACTATGCTGTGTGGAAAAGCTTGTGACGTAACGTGTCGAGATTCCAACAAATAAACCAGAGCTATGGCCAAGAGGGAAAAGTTATAAGAGGGAGTGGAATTCTTGATGAGGGCTAAGCTAATAGTGAAGCTCGGGATGCCGGATGCATCGAAGGGGGACCGGACAAGTTGATGGCATTAAAACAGTGCGACCTGTAACCTTTTTTTACAGCAGCAAGAAATAACGACGATTAAAATCAAAGACAAGAAAGAAGAGAGGAAAAGAAAAAAGGATGAATTAGGTTAAGAACGGTAGGTCACTGGAATCAACAAGAGACCAAAAGCTCATTGATGGAATGGCAAAATGTGTCCTACGCAGGAGAACAAGAACTTGTACCAATTGAGAAAAAAGTGAGGGTGGTGATGACGTCGGGATTGTGTGGACGGCGGAAGCTTATGCGGCTTGTCAGTGAGAAGCGATGAGTTTACAGCGGATGACCCCACTGAACAAGGCCTAGGGTGCCAAAGGTACGCAAGAGGGATGATGACCCTTAACTAACCTAACCCGCGAAGACATTAGCGGGGGGGGGGCTGCTAACTAAATCAAGTGAACATGTCACGATAAAGGTTTGAGACAGGTTTTGTGTTGAGTGACTGACTGATTGTATGCACATGATATGGAGCATCATTATTTATGTAAGTAGATAGGTACCTATATGCTGCGGATCACGTGACTAGGAGACACAAAATATCAAGATCTGAGTCCCAAAGAGAGAAGGTACAAGATAGAACTCAGAAGAAGCCAATAGTCGATAGATAGTATTTCATAAACAGAAGGTATGATGAAAAACTTTTCCGTAGTAGCCATTAACTCAGCATTTTCATTCTCATTAATACTAATTCCAACCATCATGATACCAAGCAACACGCCAATGATTACACTCGTCGCTTATTGAATGCCTTGCCGCTTACCAAGTGTTATTGGTCCATCTTCTTATCACATCCCGATCAAGCGCCGTATATAATTATCTCCCGTATAGCCAGTTCCCGCGCCCAAGGTACTTCGCTCTTCCCAATATCCCGTCCAACAACACGACCCTCCTCTACTTTATCGCATCGAATTACCAATTGCAACCTTTATTTTCCGGGAACGCCAGGTTGCTAATTCCTATCTGCCCGCAGACTCTAGTGTCCAAACCATCATCCGGGGTGTTGTCTTGTAATGCTGTGCTAAGCATTGCCTCATGTCAAAGAACTTGTCAAACCCCGAGCTCACTCACTGACTGTGATTCTACATAAAAGTCTCCCGGTTGCTGCTTCCCGCTCGAATTGTTGATAAATTCGCCCTGCTGATCAACTCTGAGGTTTGGCGAGTGGCTATATCCAGACAGAGAAGCCATCGTTCGCTCATCATTGTTACATGTCTACCTACATCCAGTTCAACTATATACTGAGATTTTGAATATTGCCATTTGTTGCAACAGCACAGGGTAGCCACCAGGCTGACGCTATATATACATAGGGGACAGTGCTTGCTACCACCAGCTTTACTATGTATCTGCGTCTGCAAGCATCTCGCATACGACCAGTTGGTACATCGCTGCCCATTTGAAGTAACCCAGTCATTCAAAACTGGTGAGGCCCTCCGGATTTAACTTGCTTAACATTGCACGAGGCTCGCTTCGTAGCTCCTAAAGTAGGACTCAGCTTACGGCAGAAGTCAAGACCGAGCCTCACCGGCACTAGTGCTTGGGTTCCTTCATATTTGGTGCCTCTTGAATTCTATTTGCTCGATTTGTCTTTTTTAATTTTCTTTTGATTTTTACTGGATTTTCTCTTGTTGGTTTCCATTTTCGTGCAAATTCGGTCACTTTTAAACGTCTCCATTTTGACAATCGGCTACGAACCACACTCAAATATTGCCCCTCACGCATCCTTCTCGCCCTTGACTTCTTTGGTTTTTCGTTTCATAGGAGGCTTGTTCACTTGTTTAGCAACGTCCTGCACCTCATCACGAAGCACAGTAACAACAACAACACAGCGAACACACATATACACACACACACACACATACACACACACACACACTTGTCATTTCGTCTAGTCTCTGCTTTGTCACTTCCTGGACGGCAGGCGTCTAGACGTTCGCACATATTGCCAGCAAGGAATATTGTCGCCAAAGATAAGCAAGAAAGAGACAACAATAGTGACTTGAATCTTTTGTTGCTGTTTTTTTATGCACAGACCGACTCGGAGCCTCCATCATTGTCGGTTTCCTAGACCCCGACTGATTGCTTAGAGCTCTTACTTGCATATTGGTCCCCACTGTGTTGTGATTCCATTTCTAACCTTTCACCTACCACAAACTTGCTTAAAGCACCACCAACGCTCTTGGCCAAGGGTCTAACTACAAGGCTTTGTCAAGCGTTGAAGCCGTCAAGCTGTGCACGACAGTGCTTCTCCCCAATAGTAAAAAGAGAAGAACTTTCTACTTGGGGTATTCACCTTATCTCACGTCACCCTCCTTCAACTCCGACTCCCATCTTGCAGATTTGCAACCATCAGACCTCAAAGTTTGTCCGTTGAAACAGCTTGTCTTGAGCCGTTATGCCCCCACAAGATTCGCAAAGACAAGTCCGCTTCAATCTGGACCCTAGCCGTGATAACGAAGCCTCTCGATCCCGACCGACACGGACAACATCTGATCGGCTTCCTACAAGAGACAGACGAGATCCCCTGGATCCCTACCAAAATGACAAAGGTGGTGGCCGCCCCTCCCACTTAGTTAGCCACCATTCCAGCTATAGCAACACCTACAGCCACAGTATCAACAATTCAAACCATCACTATTATAATCCCAATGCTCGCTCCCAGTACTCACATAGCAATCGAGATCGAGGCGATCACGGATATACCCCACACCACTCTAGAAGCACAGGCTCCGAAATAAACTACGACGACGAGGAAGACGACGACGATGACGACGACGACGAGGAAGAGGAAGAGGAAGAGGAAGAGCAGAACGAAGACGACGACATTCCAGAAGGCTCATATACGAGCGGCAAACCTGCATTGAGTCCCACGTCCGTTCCTCACCACCACGCCATGCATTCCCGAATGTACACCCGTAGTCCGACGATCCCCGAAGATGGCCGGCCGATGAGACCCTTGGGCCCGCAGCGCACTCCATCTAGTACATATGCGCCGAACCGACGGCCTACACCCTCCCAGGCCAATAATATTTATTTTGAACATCATCGACCACTACATACCCGACGCCGTGTAGTCAACCCAATGCGCAGTTCGATAGTGGTGCAATGGCGACGCCGGAACGGTCTCGATATGCGACGTGATGATTCTGATTCAGACGGTGATAGTCCAACGACAGATGATACTATTGACGCCGAAGCCGTCATGTTCTACATGGAGGAAAATCAAGAGCCGACTGAGGAGGACTACATGGATCCCAGCAGTGCAGAGCGGCTCCAATGGCAAGGCATGCTTACGACAGCACTTAGCGGTGATGTCATTGGGCAGGAGAAGCGGCGACTAACGCACAACGCCAAGGACGCCGACCGCATTCCAGCCGATGATCTTTTTATTGCTTTGAGAGCGGCGCGGTTCCAGCGGCACGTTTCGGTGCAGCGCAAGCTCATGACTGATGCGCGGGGTAATCTGGGGCAGCAGTTGGATGAGATTATGAATTTTCAGGTGAGGGGCGAAGATGATGCCGACGGCAAAAGTCCATATGAGCAAATCCATGACGTGGTCAAAAAGCTTGAGCGTTGCGAATCTCTGTACCCGTCCATCACATATCTCATGAACTGCCACCAGTCAGCCAAGTCGCCACAATTTACTGAGGCCACAGACGCAATCATGAGCTGGTACAACACAGTAAACATGCTCAATCTGGAGCTCAATGTTCTCCGGCGGTGGGTGGGCAATGAGAATCTGGTGATTGAAAGGTCAGAGGACGGCGTGGCCAAAGAAGCCTCGTCATTCGTCCACCGGCTTCTCAACGACGAATCTTTGCACACTTTGTATCTTGGCGGAGCCGATGATGAAGATGTGATGTATATTAATGATGAGTCTCCACGGCCTCGTCGGCGTCCCAAGTACTCGACTCTGGAAGCAGTAGAGCAAAGCCAGTCGGACTCGGACATACCAATGACACGACTGCACAAGCTTCGGACCTGGCGCAACAACTTCACAGTACCGCCGCTAGGCACTCGGCAAGACAAGAACAGTGAGGCGGGACAAGGTGGCGGTGGAATCCTGCTTAACCTATTCAAGACTGTCAAGCAAGTCAAGCGGGCGATGATCACGCACGATGAAAGCTGGCGGGATCGTCACTTGCCACCACCATTCGAGGAGCTGACAACGGTGATTAACTTCCCATCACGGCTATTGCAAACGATGCTCCAAGAACAAGTTGCCAATGCTCGACTTGCCAATATCAAAACGGCGGCTCAGACGAATGCACTTATCTTGGACCAAATGATAGCGCAGTTCAAGACTCTGCTTCGCATGTCGGTTGAGATTAACCAAAAGTATCTTGAGATTATTGAGCCACAGGAGAACTGGAGCATTCCAGATACAATTGATGACACGTATCAGCAAGATGTGTTTAGTGCTCTACGGTTCTACTTCAAGATGCTCAACTGGAAGCTTAGCAATAACAAGAACACGTTCAAGGAGGCCGAGGTTCTGTCACAAGAATGGGAATTTGCCCATTCTATTGGCGGACATTTTAAAAACTGGGAGGTTGAGCTGGCGGAACATTTCTCACATGTCACATACAAGGCGTTGATGCGCCTAGAGCTGACGTTTGAGCGTGAGATGCGAGACAAGGTGGACGAATCAACAGCAGCTATGAGTAAGCGTATCAAAGCGTGTCTAGACTCGGTCCGTGTTCGACAACGTATGCTTCAGCGTTTCTCTCGGTTGCTCAACGTCAGCTACGAAAACTGCCGCGACTATAGCATTCCACACAATTACGACGTGCTGCAGCGCATGTTTGACAACCTGGTTATCAGCGGACACGTAAGGTTACAGACGCGGTTTGATGCGCAAGGTTACGTTTTTATTGTATCACCGGCAGTGTTGTCAGATAAGAAGCTGGATTATGTACAAGTGATGATGAAGATGACATCAAAAACGCAGATTCCGTTGTATTCCTCCGAAACCGAAGGCCAAACGACACCGGAACTGCAAGGTCCCGAGTCTGGTGGTGACTTGGATACTCCCAACAACCTTTTGGTGAATGGACCGGTGTACTACCTTGTTATTGTGCGGGCGGAAGAGACCCCACGATGGAGGGGCAGCGTGGTGGCTCTTGACCTGGATAGCCAACCATTGGACATCATACCTGGCCATCTGCGGTTGCTGGCGCCATCGTCAGATTCCCGATACACACGGGCTAATATCGTGTTCCAAGAGGAGGCCGATGTCAAGCTCGATGTAGTCAATGACCGTCGCAGCAATCTCATCAAGGTCAACACTAAGCTGACAGAGCTGCGGCGTGTGTCGTACAAGGTATCTAATACGGTCATGGACAGCGTGGAGATCATTCGCAACGAAACGCGTGGCAAGGGGTGCGAAGAGCTAATTCAAACATGCTTCATGTCAGCAACCGAATTCGGTCAACGTGCATTGCAGTACATGGATGAGAACAGGCGCCAGATGAACAACATCAAGCTTAGTAAGCTTGCGTTGGACTGGGTCAGTTTTATCGACGAGGACTGCAAGGGCGCGGATAAGCGGACATTTAGATGGGCGATGCAAGCACTAGACTTTGTGTCAGCCATGACTCGCGGGCGACAGATTCTCGGGTTGAGCGATGCGGACTGGGGGCGTCTACGCAAGTCGGTGTCTGGTTGCATGGCAATGTTGGTGCAGCATTTGGATGTCATGGGAGCACGGTCTTCAGTGCAAGCCAAGGCGGAGGCGGCGAGGAAGTTGGAGGTTTATGAGAAGCAGACGAGGATGTTGGATTTACATTTGAAGGATGATGATGAGGCTGGTGAGATGATATCAGAGGCTAGACTGAATGCGATTCGGGCGAACGAGTCAAAGTGGGGATTCAATGACCAGGCCAGAATGGGGTTTGGAAGAGTGTTACAGGAAGCCAATGATTTGGATCGTGGACTAATGGATATCAGTTCGGCGACGAACAATGGGTCGCTGCGGTGGCAGATTGGTCAGTCTTTGGGTTCGGGTGCCTTTGGGACGGTCTACGTGGGTGTCAACTTGTCTCGCGGGCAGCTTATGGCAGTTAAGGAGATTCGACTGCAGGATCCCAAGTCGGTGCTCAAGATTAAGCATCAGATTATTCGAGAAGTGAAGCTGTTGATGGCCTTGGATCACCCCAATGTTGTGGGTTGTTATGGAGTGGAGGTCCGGAGAGACCGAGTGTTCATCTTTATGGAGTTGTGTTCGGGCGGTTCACTTGCGGGACTACTAGAGCATGGATCTCTTGATGATGAGCTAGCACTTCAAGAACTATGCGGGTCTATGCTCGATGGTCTCAAATATCTCCACGACCGTGACATTGTCCATCGTGACATTAAGCCAGCCAGTAAGTATTTTTTTTTTCAACCACCTTTTTTTTTTACCTCTTTTATCTAGAACAACACCCAACTAACTACCCCCCC
>MKGJ01000020.1:3937-95659 GCA_002018255.1 Bretziella fagacearum | reverse complement strand
CCCCCCCCCCTCCAGGAGCGTCAAGATATTGGAATGGATTATGCTGTTGGGGTTCTCCTAGGTTGCTATGGTCCTGAAGGAGACATAAGCAAAACATAGCTTGGGACTACTTGTGATGGGATCTGTGTTAACTTTTGGTGAGTAGAGTTAGCGTCAAGCAGATGCTAAAGGAACAGGAAGAAAAGAAAAAAAAAAAAAAAAAGAAAAAGAAAAAGATTTTAGAGAAAAACTCCAATTTTTCGATGCTTGAGATGTATTACCTAATCAAGACTAGCGTCTACCTCCTTCCCTCTCTCGGCCAGCCCGGGGATCATGCTCACCGGCTGACGGCTTCAAAACTGACAGATGGCGTAGATAAGATGGCAGGTGACAGAGAGAGAGGAAGCAAATTTTTGAAAGCTCAAAAGGCAGGTACCGAGGAGCTTGAAAGCTGAGGTTGGATGTCGAAGCTGAGAGAAAAAAAAAGAACTACAGCTTATACGACAGCTTCTTATACGAGAGCTATGCTTTTTTTTTTGGGGGGGGGGGGGGCTTTTTTTTCTTTTCTTTTTTCCCCCATGACTGCTTGGGTAAAAAGAGTCACGATTGTCGCCAGCAGGGAATATGTAGTTTTTGTTATGAAAGGAATTGTAGCTGCAAACAATCAAGCAGAGAGGTCCAGAATCTGCAAAAGAACCAATGTCACTGTAACAATAATCTATAACTATGATATCAACTTTTTTTTTTTTCTTTTTTTTTTTTACTAGCACCAAAATATTTCTTGGATATGCACTTTTTTTTCAAACGCTCGGGGAATTCAGGAACGATAAATTTTAGGAGGATTCCAATATCGTCAAAGGTTCATTCGATTTGTGAAAAATAAAAATAAATAAAAATAAAAATAAAAATAAAAAATTCATCAATGGAAATGTCTATTTCAAAGAAGCTCTAGGTGGGGATTTTTTTTGGGGGGCTTCAAGTGTTGGTTAAAGATCTCAAGCTACTGAAAACTAAAGCCCTATAGCGAGGAACAGAAGAAGAGGAATGAATCCAAGTATGTAGATATAACCAAGTAGCCTCCACTGAAAACATCGCCAACATTTCATCTGCTGCAAAGCTCTAGCTCCAGCTCCCATTAACCAAAGTCTTCCCCCCCCCCTTCAAGCTCAAGCTAAAGCTCTGCATGCAACTCCCATCATCGGAGCTCTAATCTTGCGTGACGTCCATCACAAAAAATCCAAGTATTCTTAAAAAAAAAAAAGAAAAAAAATTGTAACAATTCACAACTTCTCTGCCGACTGGGTCAGACCGTAGTAATTCGTCATAATCAGCGTCATAGGTTTCTTGCGTCCATGAGCTGGATGTCTTTACCGTCTTGCTGGCTTTTTTTTTTCTTTTTATTTTCTCTCCAATGGTCACAGTCGGTGCTCGGCCGAGTAGAACATCGGTGGTTGGTGACTGACTGTTCGAGGGTTGAATAGATAGTTCAAAGATGACGAAAAGACTTAGACCCAGACTAGGTGTAAGTCAGTCGGTACCTACTTACATGAAAGGTTTATATCTTTAAAAGTTTTATAGATATAATCGATGGGAGTAGTTGGTTGAGCTGGCTAACTGGGGAGGGTGTGGAAAGTGACATGAGGTGCTGAATGACAAGCAAGACCCTGCAGGAAACGCCAGCTTCAGTGGCATGCAATGGCAAGGACAAGCGGGACATGAACGAGACAGGCCTTTGAGGGGTATGATCAATTTTGTGCTGTTCCTGGTATTTAATCAGAAATGTAAAAGCTTTTTGTTTGAACACGAGGCTTGAGTGGGGGGGGCGGCTTTGAGGTCTTGGTATATTTATTGGGCTATGATCACCACAAAGCCCAGGTAAGTTGGTTGGTTCTCAATCTCTCTGTCTGTACTATGTTCTTTTATGATGAAACAGGTCTCCCCCTCCCCATGTAAAGTCAGCATCTCAAACAACTGTTCCTCAAGCTGCAAACTCAAGTTCAGAGCTTCCCAAAAGCTTCAGCACAACTCCACTTATACCCCATGGGCATCTTACAAATGACTTCATATAAATTTCTCTGCTGTCCTTTACTTGAAAGCTACCATCCCAGACCATCTCCACCAACAAGGCCCTCCTCCAACAATAATGATCGGTCATCAACTTACTATACTCCCGGCCTCTCTACAGCAACGAGGGGAAATAGCTTTTTGGTAAGTAACATATTTGTCAAACAGAAACATATATAGAGGTCGGTAAGAATGAAGGGGGATGGAGCAAGCAAAGCATGGCGAGCAGCTTATTATGCCTCAGACCAAGAAATTCATGCACACCCCTCCTCCCCCCCCCCCAAGCTTCCAGGCAAGTCCAAGCTCCTTTGCCATTTTCAATGGTCATTTACAGAGAGTATCAGCAAAGTCAGAAGCTTGCTGAGCTCTAGATTCCCCATGATTTGGAGAGTTGCATAGTAGTAGAGAGGATCCAATGATTGGTTACCTAATCTAATCAGCCTCTTAAGTAATCGATGAACAAAGAAACCCGGTCACAAGAGAGCTCTCGGTCTCTCTCTCTCTCTCTCTCTCTCTCTCTCTTTCCCTCTTCTGTCATCCAAAAAGGAAAGAAAAGAAAAAAAGGGCAAGTATGCACGCATGCTTCCTTCCTTTCCTGGAATTTCACATTTCAAGGCCCCTAACTAGATAGGAAAGGACCCACAATATCTAGGGCTCATGTTCCTGCTTCTTTTTGAAATGGCGATTTATTTTTTTCCTTCTTGTTTTGGCTGTAGTTTAATGTGGGGCCGGGGGGTTTTTTTTTTGGAGGTTCTGGGGGAAGCTGTGCGGGAGATTGACGGCAGTGCCCATGTAGAATCGATCACGTGCATAAAGACTATCAAAATTGAAAAGATTTAGTCAATGGTAATAACTACAAGTACTTGTATTTCAGCTAGCCTAATATTCATCACAAGCTCTATATGAATCTGTATAAATTGACAGCTCATTTCGAACCCAATTAACCTCGGAAGAAAAGAGAAAAATTGAAAAGAGAAAAAATTAAAAAATTAAAAAATTAAAAAATTAAAAATAAAAATAAAAGCAAAAAAAAGGGAAAAAGGAAAAAATTAAAAAATTAAAAAACACGTGGAGGTCATTCCTTTGATTCCCATCACCAAAAATCCCATCACAAAATCAACCATTTCTCTCCGGTTTCTTTTCTTCGTAATCCTCTCAAGACACCGACCATACATACACATACCATACACCATATATGCCCATACAAAATCTTCTTCTCACTAAATCAACCTTCCCTACAACCATCATCCATCCGTCTTAGTCACTTCATGAATCCCTCCCCGTCTAATAGCAAACATGCATGCGTAAAAGGAATAATTCGTCCGCTTGTAAGTACTTAGTTGGTCCAAGCTCCTATATCACTGTGCAAAAAGAAGAATGAAAAAAATAAAAAAAAATAAAAAAATAAAAAAAAAAAGCTTATAGCTTGCGGGGTTATATTTTTTTTCCCTTTATATCAAAGACTCGGACTAACGGGGCTTCATCCTAGTTTTACGGACTATAACCCTTGTCCATGGAGAGATCCAGGTTTGCAAAATTTTCTACCGGACTTGTAAGCCATGATGGATGGCTAGTAATAGGGCCGTGGCTTTTGGTATATAATGTCTATATTTTATCACTTACATCACTTTTGCCACTTCTCGACCCAAGCTATGGCCCAAAATATGACCCCAAGAAAATTCGCCAAACAAACTCGAAAACTCAACAAGAATATTACTATAAATATTGATTTTTGAAAAAAAAAAATTAAAAAAAAAAAAAATTCACATATACACCAAAAGCCCAAGATTCACTACATAAATATAATACAAAGGCGTCTGTGTTACCTAGTAGACAAGTGGGTCATCATAACCCTTGCTCCTATAGTAACCCTACTCAGCATATCCTTCTTCAATATAACGTCAGGAAGATCACACATGTTTCTCCTTGACTTTATACCTCCCATTGAAACGTAAAGAAAACCCCGTTTGCAACCACGACATGCCATCTACCCTCGAGAGAAACCATTCAAACACAGGCCACACTAACTCGCACCAATCCAATGTCACATCTCACCACACTTGTACTCTGAACAACCTTTCCACTACATGTCGTCATGAATACTATCATCTACAAACAGCTACAGACCACCACAGTTTTTGTCATGCCATCACTTTTTTATTCTTTATTTTTATTTTTTGAAAATTTGAACCTTTATCCCTATCCTCCCATCATACAGAGTACTCAAGTACAATCACAGAGCGAGCTCCTATTGAACACCAACACCGTCCCATGACATCACTTCCCGATACTCATACTCGTTTTGTCACAATGTCTATCCTCTCCCTCTCATCATCTCCGACAATCCTATAGTTCCGCCATCTACTACCTATCTGCCATTCCATCCCGAGTATCAACCACCATTCAATGACAACTTCAAACGCAATCTCATCATCACCACTCCCACCCCGCTCACCCTCGAGTTGACAATACAATCAACACACTTTAGCCTAGACTAGATGAAACAGGTGATGTATGTTTCCTACCATAGAACCTAATTCCCCCGTCGTGCCGTCTGATCCTCGCCGCTGGTAGCTCCTAAGTTATGTTACACAAGTCACCCGATGCTCCCAGGGCTTCCGGGATGATTACCCACTGTGAGCTTTATCTAGGAGAGACAATCGGCTTGGGGAGGCGGTACAGGTAGAGGGAGAGTCAGATTGTCGGTTTGGTACGTCTTTGTTATTGCCTTCAATGACTATCTCAAGAGCCACATCTTGGGTTGGCTATAAAACTAGTACAAATACTTCAACAGATACACATCTCACGTGGAATCAATCGTATGGCGACGTCAGTATACCAATATCTTCACATTGAAAAAAAAAAATTTTGAAAAAAATTTGAAAAACAAAGAAAAAAAAAAAACAGTGCTAGTATTGACAGAGATTCGGTGGCTAAAATGCTACTACCATAAAAGTTGAGCAAACAGGATGGTGTGTGTATGAGGAATGTGTGTATATATATATTGGATATCGTGACCAGAGTGTCTCCCTCCTCGACAAGAAAGTGAGTGAGCCATTAGGAAATAAAGAATGTGCAAGGTAAAAGTAGCCAAGTATAGAAATGATTTAATACAAATGATCATCTTGATAATCACAACTGAGCTCGAGATAGTTTCTTTACTTTAGCTGGCGCAGAATCTCACTCAAAAAGTCCTCAAAACTCAGCGTAATGTAACCATCACGGTCATCATCGAACCGCTTAAACGCATCCGTCATGCGCTTCAGCGAAATACAAGCTTGGACAAACAGATCAAATGACATCATACCGTTCCGACGTTTGTCAAACGAGTCAAACAAAGTCTCAACAAACGCAGGCGACAACCGGTAACGGAATGCGACAAGAGCATTGGTGAACTCGGGCAGCGAGATGGTACCGCTGCGGTCGGCGTCAAACCGATCAAACAGAGTACGCCACGAGGCCAGGAAAGACCAAAGGCCACAGAACTCGCTAAAGCCAATAGTGCCACTGCGGTCACTGTCGAACATGCGAATCATCATGCGAACAGTCTGAGGGTCAAACGAAGTCCAGTCACCGTTAACAAGAGCGGCGCCCAGTTCCTTTTCAGAAAGCTGACCGGTACCTGCAAGTGTGAGACCATTGTGTGTTAGTTGGTTGATGCGCACAAAACTGTTGTGCACACGGTGTCATCATAGTCCAGAGCTCCAATGCAAGAAGAAATCAAGTGGATGACTGGATATAATAGAGGGGCAAGGTGCGGGGGTGGAACAATGAAAGATGGTGGTAGTAGCACAAACTTACCATCCTTGTCGACGGCGCGGAACAGCGGCAGCATAGTAGCATCGGCACCGGGAGCATTTGTGTCAATGGGCGATGTCGGCGGGCGGTTCACTGGGGGCTGGTTGTTGACGACAGGCCGAGGGCCAGTGGGTTGCGGAGGAGGCGACATGGTGTACTGATCACGCGATGAATGACGGGCGTGCTGCATAGACTGGTGATATTGTTGCGGCGGTGCTTGTTGATACTGCTGCTGGGGTGGCGGCTGCTGATACTGCTGCTGCTGCTGCTGCTGCTGCTGCTGCTGCTGCTGGTGATATTGCGGCTGTTTGTATTGCGGTTGAGGTGGCTGTTGAGGACGAGGCAGAGGAGGAGCGGGCTTCTGATAGCTTGAAGATTGTGAAGGCTGGGGCGTTCCACCCTTATATATATATATATATATATATATATATATATATATATAGAAAAGAAATCAAAGAATAAGTTAGCTGTCAGATTCGGCGCACGTCACAAAGGTCGAATGGAAAAATTGGCACAAGCAAGCAGGGCTAGCATGGATGTAAAATGGGCGCATACCGGCTCAGGCTCAGCGAACCTGGAACAAGAAGAGCGTTAGCATTGGGGGCGGTTTTCTCTCTCAAAAGTAGGTAGGTAGGTGTTTTTCCGGTGGGAATATGTTCGCATTGAGGAGGCAGGAAATAGTGAACCAAAGAAAAAAAAAACAAAAAAAAACAGCAACAATATAGTCATGGTAGGTGAGACCGGGGATAATGGTAATTATTGATCAAGGCCAATAAAGACGACAATCTTGTCTTCAATAGGAAGTGAAGCAAGCAGCCGTCGGACTGTTTTTGTTTGGGGTGTTTCACGAGAGCTTCAGGAATTAACAGATCAAGCTATACGCCACGGCGAGGAAGCTAGGTAGGTGGGGTAGTAGTAGTAGTAGTAGTAAGGTGGGTGTGCATACCTGGGAAGTTCATCAGGGTTAAAGGGCTTGTTGTAGGCCATTGTGTCGAAATAAAGTAATGGTTAATATACAAGGAGAAGAAAAGTTAACTGTACGTAGTAGTATCAAGACGCGAATCTGTGGCAGTGAACTCGGCAATGGTGCAGATCAAAAGTCGATGGTGCGATGAAAGTTGTTCACAGCTATGGTTGACTAGGTTGAGGTTTGTTTGGTTGGCGCTGTCTGGAAGCAAATAATGATGGTGTCGATTACCGCACAAACACCAAGAAATGGGACAAAGAACAGGAGCGGGGGCCCAATACAGGCGGGGCCCAATACAGGTTGGTGCGGTATTGGCGCTGTAGGTGGAAACTTGGCTCGGGGGTGGCGATTTGACGAATGAAGAGAGGAGAAATAGTAATCGCTAACTTTTTTGAGGAGAAAAATGAAGGGGAGTTTTGACTTTGATGCAGAAAAGAAAAGAAAAGAAAAGGAGGGGCAGGAGGCAGACAGACAGACAGCCAGAGCTTGTGTTGAGGTTTCCTGTCTTTGTCTCTATCACAGGTGGACCTGGTTGATTTTGGTGGAGGCTGGTTGGCAAGAACAGGGGCACGAACAGGCTATTGATGTGATATGGAGAAGGCTAAAGATGAAATGCGGGCTATAATTTGCCTTTGTTTTCTTCTTATTTTCTGGTTGATGCTTGGCTGCTGACTATGTTTCCAGCCGTGATTTAAGCGACAATGAATTGAAATTGAAATGGGGGAGGGCCAGGAGGCTGGTCGAAATAGTTCGCTTGTTAGGTGAAGGAGCGACTCAACTGATAACCGAGAAGATGATTACACAGCAACAACAAGAAAAAAGAAAAAGAAGAAGACGAAAAAAAAAAAAAGAGAACAACAATGTAAGAAAAAGTGAATGTTCTTGTTGATGACAGGAAAAAGGCGGATAGTGCAGGAGACGACGAGATGTGGGAGGTTTGTATGTCACGTGCAAATGACAACTTTGAAAGAAAAAAAGGAAAGAACGGCAAGAGGCTGACGACAACTTGATATGTCACCGAAAAAAGGAAAAAAAAAACAACAACAACAACAACAACAACAACAACAACAACAGTGATTGCGAATTGAAAACTGGCTGATACTTGACAACAAGAGAAAGACATGAGAAACATCAACATGTCGGTGGTCAAGCATATTGCACTTGGTGTTGTTGGTCTCGGCTGTGAGGATGAGGTTCAACTAGGTCTCATGCCTATGATGCATGTATAGGCACTATTATCTAGGTACAATCTTAACAATATAGTTACTTGCTTGCCCCCTCCACCCAAGCTCTTTGTTTCTGAGAGCAGCAGATTGCAGGGTACAATGAGATATACAAAAGAGCCATGATTCATCAGTTGTTAACCTGGGGTGCCCAGCCCAGTCAAGGCCAACAAATCAGATGCAGTGCCAAGGCGAGCTTGCTTACTTTTTCTTTTTATGCACAGAACAATGGTAAAGCAGGAGTTGGAATTTACCAACAAGGTCCAAAATTTCGTTCTTGTTGTTTTTCGTATAACTCAAAAGCCAGTTGTTGGAGATGGATAGGCAGCCAACAGAGTGTAAACTTGGGTCTAAATCCATGTTATGTCAAGCAATCTGTTGAGGGTTATGATATGATATTCAAACGCTGTTGCGACAGAAAATATCTCTTGATGTTTTACTGGCCCATGTGATGGACAGTCTGTTCCCTAAGTAACCTCTCGGGCTATGATACTTGTCTGCTAGTGCTGTTCCTGGTGCTTTAAGCTCTATGCTATGGCATGGCTCTATATTGTAACTTACTGGATACTACGGGGTTAATCTGATCAAGACATGGACGGATGGTGTTCCAGTCAAACGTGTGGCATACTGCGAGGACAAACAAAGTACATCCACAGTTTTGCTGCCATTGATTGCATCTTCTAGAACCACGATTTACTTTCGAGGGTGCTCCAAGTTAAAGCTCATGTCAGGCTTGTCCTAATTAGGCAGATGTTACTACATATATAACAATCAGATAGTTGTCTGGTGTCAATATTGGCCAGATGGTGCTTTTTAATGGTTAGGTTGTCAACTCACACTACTATTTTACAACCCCATCTGTCGACTCCTGTTAGACAAAGCTTGATCTGATATTCTGATATCCACAACAAACAGGATACTCGATGACGACAGTTCCACATCTAGGGTTCGTGCAACCTTTTGAATCCAACAATCAGTCACTTCCATTACTTCAAACCAACCACATATAACTCTCTGATATGCATACTGCCCTAGCTTCGGTGAAAATGTAGCGTCCGCAACTCCCAAGGATATCCATGCCCCAAGCACGAGTAAATGGAACCGCAAGGAAGCATACAAGATAGGCTCCGCTTCTGGAGGCGTCATTTCTTGTTGAACAAGTGGATTAAAATCTATTGCTGTTGCCCCGGCCAACCGTATAGACTACAAAGGCGGTGAAACCGTCATTGTTCATATTGTTGACTTGTTATAAACATGTTGCCGTGAAAGAAATATATGTGATCGTGAATGCGCACATGCGTGGTTACTTGCAACGTACGTGAATGGCAGACTTGGGGGCCAATACATTATTTCAGTCTTACCTATCAATTTGATCTGAATAATATGAAAATTGGCGTGACGTATAGTCCAAATTATAAAGCCTCGTCATCCAAAACCGACATTTCCATCATGTCTTTGGTCTTTACTTTTTTTTTTTTTTTTTTTTTTTTTTTTTTTGGCAATTGCCACTATGTAACAAAAAATTTCTTGCCTATCGCTCAAATCCGATAAACCACGATAAGATATCTGCGTTTCTTATCGAGCCAATTAGATACTATCGCATCCCCTGTAAAGTGGGGCCAACCTGTCGACGACACCAAAAAAAAAAAAAAAAGGTTTGAGGCCAAAGAAGTTGATGAAACTTTTTCTCAGCGTTTTTTCTCTTCTTTTTTTTCCCTTCAACAACGTCTGCTTCTTGCATACTCTTCTATTCTCTATTCCCCTTCCTCAAAACCCATCACATCTCTAGTGTCCGACATCACCACCAGACACTTCTGATTCTTTTTGATACCTATCCTTCATATCAAAAACCTTTCCTCATCCACTTCTCACACTCGTTCACCATGTCTTTCCTGCCCGTCGCTGTCTACGGCCTGGAGGTCCCCGCCGGTGATATCCTAGTGCCCGCCAATGCTAACGGTGTCGAGGGTCACGTAAGTTTATTACCCATCATCATCATTGTGTTCTTCGTTGTGGATAGCTGGCTGTCCGATGGCATTTCCATTGCTAGAATGCTCTGCACAGAACACACACGCCCAAATTCCCGCTCCCGCTATTTATTCCCTGCGATGCGCCGGTATCTAGTTAGTTAACACACAATCCCCATTCGCAGTTCCGCATCACCATGGCCGCTATCGACCCCACTGCCGCCCCCATCGCTGACGGCGAGGGTAACATTCCCGCTATCCCCCGGTCCACCCTGAAGCTCATTCGCCTTCCCCCCAACTTCGACGAGGACTCCGAGGACGAGGACGAGCTCGATGATGAGACTATGCAGGCTCTTCTCAACGGCTCTGACGATGAGGACTCTGAGGATGAGAACGGTGGTCCCTCCGACCCCAGCAAGTCCAAGGCTGCCCGTGCCGCTGCTCTGGCTAAGTTGATTGCCGCTGCCCAAGAGGAGGAGGATGAGGAGATGGCCGATGCTAAGCCCCGCAAGGGTAAGGCTCCCGCTACCTCGGACGATGAGTCTGATGAGGATGACGACGAGGATGACGACGAGGAGGACGACGAGGAGCCCGAAGAGTATGTCATTTGCACTCTGGACACTGAGCGCGTAAGTCCCCCCCCCCCCCNCCCCCACAGTTCTTTTTTTCTTAAATAACTCTGCTACATTCTCAAGGTTATTTGCTAACCAATGTTCCCCTAAACAGAACTACCAGCAGCCTATCGACATTCACGTCACTGAGGGCGAGCAGGTTTTCTTCGTTGTCAAGGGTACCCACAACGTCTTCCTGACCGGCAACTACGTCATTGGCCCCGAGGACTCTGAGGATGAGGATGACTGCGACTCTTGTGGAGATGAGGATGAAAATGACCTTGTCAATGGCATGGACGAGGAATCAGAGGATGAGTCCGAGGACGAACTCGACGACCTTGCCAACCCCCGCATCACGGAGATCGAGTCCGAGGACGAGGCTCCCAAGCTGGTCGACGTCGTTAAGAAGGGCAAGAAGCGAGTTGCTGAGGAGAACCTTGATGACATGATCAAGTCCGATGACAAGACCAAGAAGCAGAAGAATGTCAAGGCTGCCGAGGCCGCTAAGAAGGCCGACAAGAAGACTGTCCAGTTTGCCAAGAACCTAGAGCAAGGTCCCACCGGCTCCGAGAAGAAGGCTGCCGAGGCCGCCAAGCCTGCGGCCAAGGCCGCTGCCAAGCCTGCTGCTGTCCCCTCCAAGCGTGTCGTCCAGGGCGTCACCGTCGACGATCGCAAGGTTGGTACCGGCCGTTCTGCCAAGAAGGGTGACACCGTTGCCATGCGCTACATCGGTAAGCTTGACAATGGCAAGGTCTTTGATGCCAACAAGAAGGGCAAGCCTTTCTCGTTCAAGCTGGGTAAGGGTGAGGTCATCAAGGGTTGGGATATCGGTATTGCCGGTATGGCCATTGGCGGTGAGCGTCGTCTGACTATCCCCGCGCCTCTGGCGTACGGCTCCAAGGCTCTTCCTGGTATTCCCGGTAACTCGCAGTTGACCTTTGACGTCAAGCTGTTGGAGATCAAGTAAAATGTAACTCATTTCCTTCCTAATGAGCTCTGAATGCATTTTTGGTTTCTGGTTCTTTTGGAACTGTATTCCCCCTGATTTGACGTCTTCAACGACTCCAGACATTGTCACCACTTTATATTCGCATACACTTTCTTTCTATTTTTTCCTACTGTCTCTTTTTTTTTTCTTTTTTTTTTTTTCTTTTGCCATTCTTCCTGTTGTTTTCTACATCTGTCACTTGTATCACACAAAATGGAGGGGATTTTGTTTTCTTTTTTGTTTTCCTGGGCCTGGGCCTGGGTCGGTTTAGGGCGTTTTTTCTGTCGCCGATAAAAATAATATCACATCTTGAGATGTTCTTCTAATTTGGCTGTGGCTTCATTGTGAATTTGACTATCTGAACAGGTTTCCAGTGAATTTGTAGGAAACCTCGGTATCTTGTATATCCAGACTCCTCCTCCCAACTTAGTCACGGTAATGTATTTCTCCAGTTCATCAGCTTCATAATGTACAAAGTACGAGGACAATCATGATATTGAAATGAGTTATTGTACAGAGGGGGGGGGGGTAATCCTGAGAAGCAAACTATACCCAAACCAACACCAACCCAAGAAAGCTATGAACAAGGGCAATCAAATAAACAAAAGATATAACAAACGCCAAAATAGAAAGCATCGTAAGAACCCAACAGATATTTTTGATCGTGACATGCAAAGCCCCATACTACCATCGTCCAAGATAACCGGCTGAAGCTATCACGGCCACCAGAAATTATTGCAAAACGGTAGATAACCGAGGTATAAAAAGAGTGGAGTTACAGCAGCGGAAAAGAAAGGAAACCAAAAGTGTACTCATGATAGGCCAGACAACCTACATGATACTCCCCGCCATTCCCATAAACAGAGCTTGAATCGCCATGGAAAGTGTCCAAAACCCAACCTTGCGCAACCGCCGCACACGGTTATGTTGATCTTCAACATCCCGTGCAAAGGCATCATATGTTTCTGCAGACATATCATCCATCAGCCCACAATCCCACACCGACCATGAGCCGCGGAAATCTGAGTGCCGTTTAACAAGCCGGCAAGATATAGGAATACATGTGCGCTTAGCGTTGATATAGGCAACAATGGGACGAACGAGTGCCTGGTTCACATATGACATATTGCCCGGAAATAGCGGGACTGTTGCTTTGACGTCATTGAAGTGGATGCGGAGGTCGAAGAGGGCGTAACGGCGGGAGTCTTGGTTGGCGAGACTAGAGAGTGGAGAGAGCGCGTGGTCCGTATGATCATGGTCATCAATGAAGGTGGGAGCACGAGAAGGAAGGGTATAAGAGGTTGGAACCGAGGAGATGTGGGTATCTGAATCAGGAGATTCCTCTGGAACGGCATGGAGAGAGAAATTGGGCTTGTAGACTGCGGAGAGACCAGTACGGTCGAGAATCTCGGGAGCTTCTTTGAGGAAACGGGTACGGTTGAGGATGACGATTTCCTCGAGGTGATCATAGACGTCAGAGACAACCTTGCTAAGACCAGCATCGTCATCATTGGGGAAGATGATATCGGCCACAATATCCACATTTCCTTCGTAAATCCAGCCAAAAGGTCCAGCAACACCGCGATTGAGGTGATCAATCTTGAGTCCATCGATGCGCATACGACTAACCTTCTTCCAGGCTTCAGGGGGCCCAATGCTGTCCATGTGCGCACCCATAGCACCCAAGGCAGCGGCAGGTCCATATGTTTCAACTTGCCGAGGGTGAATGGTGAAGAGAGAGCCATCAATAGATCCCGACATGTGATTAGCCGAAAGGAAATCGTAAAACAGCCATTCCTTGCGTAACTGAGGAAGCTCGCATGAGTAGATGCTGACCGGGAACGGACGGAAACCATCGGGGTGATGTACTGTAACGAGCAAATCTTCCATTTTGAACGAGTCCAGCTCATAATCACCAGGCTGGTGTTCATACCGGTAGCTCAACGGGTTACCAAGATCCTCAGGCCAACTCACTGATGTTCGGTCAATGATTCCACGAACACCCTTGATCTCGACGTCTTTCAAAAGACCCTTGCCGTTCCACCATTTTAGAAATGATAGTGTGACGTTGACAGTTGACATGGTAACATCGAATTGTGTGTAGTTTCCATCGTCGGTCATTATGGTTACGGGAATGCTGGGGTCTTCGGCATAACGTTCGGCTGCGGCAACAGCAGCAGCATCAGTGGAAGAACCCTTGCTGACAGAAGACAAGACTTGTCCGGGGCGGCGAGAGACGAAAACATTGCGAAAGGTAATGACGCCATCCTTCCACTTGGGCACGATGGCCGACTCAAAGACGACGGTAACGCCAGCCGACTGCGTGAGGTAGTCACCGATCCATTTCGCAAGAGTTTCTACAGAGTGCATAAAGGGTTAGTGGACGGACGTGCATCCCAGTAGGTAGGTAGGTAGGTACACCTACGCAGGTCACATGCATAATGCATAATGTGACGCAGCAACCAATTACATACCTTGAGCAACCACCGTGTTGATGGCCCAAATGATGATGGAGAAAAACGTGGTAGTTCCAAGCAGAATCCAAACAATATGTCCCAACATAAACCAAGAGACGAATGCGCCCCATTCATCGGCATTCCATGGGCGCATACTGCGGATGGAAGCCCACTTGAAGCGTACTTTGAGACGCTGCCAAAAGCCAGTAGCAGCAGCGAGTAACTCTTCTTTCGTCGGGCGGTGCATCGTTTGCAGGTCTTGAAGGGTCGGCAGATTCGGTAGGTGCAAGAGTTTTGAGACTTGATGGGCAATGGTTTCGTTGTTGGCGGGGTTGTTGGGGTCAGCACCCGCAGTGGAGGCGGGCTCAAGCTTTGCATCTTTGGGCTCGTTCACAGAGGTCGTGGGCTGAACTTCTGGGGCATTGGTGGATGATGATTTTGTCTTGGGATTCAAAGGTGGCGATGACCCACTGCTACTGCTGTATAGTCGATGTATTCGTTGAAGGAGATGGCTATTTGAATATCGATGCCGTTTGTGTAGTCTAGGACTTACTCGCCTAGCTGTTACCAATGTCCCGATATTCGACACTGGTTGATAAGCCTGACCAGCCACAGCTTGGCATGATGACGCAGGGAGGGTCGATAAAGGTCGTGACCATGGCGCAGACCCAATTGGTGCCCGAACAGTCAATGGTACTACCGCATATCGGCGAGGTATATGCGTGATGACGCCGCAACTGTGACTAGTTCGCCCACTACTCTCAGGTACCGACGGCCAAGTCCACGAAAAAGCCCGACGAGCTAAAGGGCTCACGACAGGTTGTCGAGCCAGCAACGGTGAGATTCGAAATGTTTGCGGCGCCGCCGCGGCACAAGGAAGAGCGTGTGAAGTCAGAGGGCCGAGGAGAACCGGAATGGAGCGGCTAGACATTGTCCCGGGTCATGGTTGTCCAACCGCGGCAGCCTCGAGCTAGCAGTGCGAGATGAAGGCGGGTGCCGGTGAGTAAATGGAAGGCAGGGTTCGGCAAAGGTAGGGAGCACGATTGGCTGGCCACACGATGGTGGCAGCAGGGAACAATAGCAACAAAACTCTTGAGTTCAAGGAACAGTTCCGAGTGAGAGAGATTCTGATGGTTGCTGGGTCGTTGGAGGGGTTCGGTGGATGGATGTCAGGTCCTATGTATGTCTTACACTATTTCATCACAGTGGAAGTATCACAGCGGAAATAGGAAGCAAGCTGAAAAAAAAAAAAAAAAGAGGAAAAAGGCTGCAGAACAAGTGAAGCACAGACTGATATGAAGAAGTGACAACAAACGACGATTGTATACAAAATCAAAAGAAACAAGTCGACGAGCGGGAAGATGGCGAGGCTCGGAAATAAGGATGGAGATGGCTGGTAGGCGGCAAGGCTTTGGTGTTGAAGTTTGTAAAAAAGCAGTTTCCACATTAGTTTCGTCATCGGCCTGTGACCAAAAAGGAAAGAAAACAATTATGAGGCAACGACAACCCGGGCCAAAAGCGGTAGGGCAAAGAATACTCTTGTGTCTGAAGCGGCTTATCGGCGCACGCAGCGACTTGACAATTACATAGCAAAATCCCAAGAGACAATGTTCTGGAATATAATGTTTGGATTTTCTATGTATTTATCGCATGTCAGAAAGAGGTCGCTTGCTTACTACTTCTCTTGCGCAGGCTTGTCGAACAAAAAGCTGCGGGTGGCCCATTTAAACCCAGTCATTATCGGACCAATGAGGGTTAATCGATAAGAGAAGTTAGGCCTGTAAGTTTCTCTTTTTTTTCTGAGTCTTCCCCGCCAAAAAAAAAAGCAAATGCACAAGATGAAAAATCCGGAAGAAAAAAAAAACCAATTTCTCAAATAAATATTTTTTTTTATTAACGAAACTCAACCACACAAGACCCGCCACAATCGACAGCCTACTGCTATCTATAACTTCCAACGCCAAAGAATATCAAACATCATCCCGCCTTGTTTACTTATGTTCACAAATATCACCCATCCAACCCCGCCCCCACCAAATTACCGAGTTACCTACTGCCGACTACCGACCACAGTATGCCCGCGCCGACCGCTCTGAAGCCGGTGGCTACCCAGGCCACAAACGACGCCGCTGCTGATGCTGCATTCTCGGTTGTCGAGGACATTATGCAGGAGGATGAGGACCTTCTACTAGAGGGTGCCAACAGTATTACGCCCAAGTTTGAGGCGCAGACCCAGAATGCCCAGGCGCCGGAAGAGGGTGGTATGCAATTGGATGAGGATATGGATGGGCGTCCTCGTTTTGAGGCAGCTAAGGATATTGTATGTTAAGCCAAAAAAAAAAAAAAAACTTTTAGGAGGTTAGAATGAACTGGGTTGGATATGAGGAGATATATAGGTCTTGCTGAACTGGGGGCATGTCCATCATGGAAACCCTTACTAGACAGTCTATGTCGGTCAACCTTTTGCTCCAACATATTGAAACCGATCTTCCCTCTACACTCTCTACCAACTCCCTGATTAAGACACTAACACTCCACCAGGCTGCTGCTACCAAGGTTCAGACCCGTCACGTCCGGATACCCCCTCACCGTCTCTCCCCTCTCAAGGCCAACTGGCCTCGCATCTACCCGCCACTCGTCGAGCATCTGAAGATCCAAACCCGCTTCAACACCAAGCGCAAGGCTGTTGAGCTGCGCAACTCCAAGTTTACCACTGACCCTGGTGCTCTACAAAAGGCCGAAGACTTTGTCAAGGCTTTCTCACTGGGCTTCGAGATTGAGGATGCCATTGCTGTAAGTAAACTTGATGCGTAAAAGACAAAAATAACGGAACATGTGCTGATTCGTATTCATAGCTGCTGAGATTGGAAGACCTCTACATCGAAACCTTTGAGATCAAGGACGTCAAGACCCTCCAGGGCGACCATCTGTCTCGTGCCATCGGCCGTATAGCCGGCAAGGACGGCAAGACCAAGGTACGTCCCCTATTACTCAGTCACGGCTTCCGCTCCATACCATGTACTAATAATCCACAGTTCGCCATCGAGAACGCCACCCGCACCAGAATAGTCCTCGCCGACTCCAAAATCCACATTCTCGGCGCCTACAAGCCCACCCAGATCGCCAAGGCATGCGTTTGCGCCCTCATTCTGGGTAAGCAACCCGGAAAGGTATACAATAACCTCCGTGGTGTGTCTGCTCGCATGAAGGAGCGGTTCTGAGTGAGGTGTTATGTTTGCCTTTTCTTTCTTACCCACTTTGTTTCTCTGTCGTTTCCTTCATTTTCTGGGGTTTTCCACACAGCCGCATGCCGATTATTGATATAAGTAGTTCTTTTGGGGGTTTATTGGTTTCTTTTTATTTACGGTTGTCATTTTCTTTTTGTTTTCCTTGCCATCTCGGCGTACATGACATACTCCTTGGACCCAAATGCCGCCTTGGTCCAGGTCTTACAATTAGGGTTGGTTTCTGGATATATCAGATGATCCAAAAGCCTCTGCCTGCTCGTTGTTACTTGGGGCTAGATGTTTAGTATGATTCACACAATCTGCAACAAAACAGATATGCAATAGAAAAAAGTTGGACCTTGCTTTCATTGTCGGACATGTCACGGAAAAAGGTTATTACACCAATGCAAGAACTCAAAGTTTGAATGAGAATTTGTTGATATTGCTACAAAAAAAAAAACTGTCAATTCCACCCATAAACAATCCAGGTATCCTCTCATGCGCCACGCATAAAACGGCAAAATAAAATAAAGGCAACAAATCTCAGAGCAAGGTGAAAAGAAACCATGCTGACAAAAGCCAGCAGGGTTGGGGTTCAGGTCATGTCGAAACCGTGATATCAGAGTCAAGAAAGGTGCAAAACTACCCAAACACCCAAACACGGAAAAGGGAAAGGGAAAAAAGTAGTAGGGAAAACGCCAGACGTGAGTCAAGGTCCATCCAGTCAGTGATGGATGTACAAAGTGTAGTAACAGTCAAAAGAAAAAGGAAACAAAAACAAAACACTAGGCTATAAACCACCCGACGACAACGCCATTGTTTCCAACCAACCCAACACCTATACCGGAACAACAAAATCGCCATTCATGTGCGGCCAACCCTCTAGATCGGACTAACAGGGTAACTCCGTCCCCGTACCGCCAACTCCCCACTCGTCGTCCGTCTCAATGCCTGTGCCATGGTCTCCACCGCAACATCTGGCTCCAACCCAGGAAGGATAGCTACCGATCTCCGCGAAGGCGACATGTCTAGAGCCCGCGGCATCTCGACACCCTTCACAGACCCCGGTGGGGAACCTGAAGTGACGCCCTGAGAGGAACCCGGAGACCGCTTAGGAGATGCAGAGCGCGCAAGGGTCGCGAGAGAAGTGAGACCGGCAGCCATGTGGATAGATTCGCGCCGAGAAGCAATGGCAGGGCCGGGAGAGCTGGCGCCGAATTGCTCGCCTTGGACGACGTCAGCAAAGGAAATAAAACTGAGGCGGCGGACGTCAGAGCCAGCGGGGAGTGCTGGTGAGGGAGTGCGGGCTTCAAAGGAGCCAAAGTTGGAGATGGAAAGATCATCGGGGATGCGATCAGAGGAAAGAGAGGCAAGGTCATCAACCCAGGGAGAGGAAGAGATGGAGGGAGAGGCAGCGGCGACAGTAACGGCAGCGGGCTGATGACTGTTGTGGGTGATGATTTCGACAGTGTCTGGGTCAAGAGCACGATCGGTGATGGCAGCAGAGGAAGCGTCAAGGACGGATGGGATGTAGTTTTCAGTTGCAATGTGAGAGGGGATAGCTGGGGAATGAGGCGCAAAGGAGACGGAGTCTTGAACGTCACGTTCGAAAATGTACGAGCGGGCTGGTGACGAGAGACGCGGAGAGGAGGAGAGGCCTCGCGGGGGTGAAGCGGTGAAGAAACCCGGAGATGCTTCAGTGGTTGGAGAAGCGTTGGTGCGAGTGAAGGAAGGCATAGTGCGGAGAGGCGGAGTCTGTTGACCGGGACGGACGGTGGTCGCGGGGATGCTGATAGCATGGATGCCGGCGGGGATAACTTGGGCACTCATGGTGAATAGAAGGGAGAGGATGATACAATGATATGAGTAAGATATGAAGATGGAACGAATGAACAAAAAGTCTACGAGTTAATGTGACTCGGATGAGAATGTCTTGATTGTTATCACAAGTTAGCATGAGAAGTCTGAAAACAGAGTAGAGGCGGAAGTGAATGATACAAAAGAGGATGGCCTGCCACTCTTTAATAACGAAAATAGGGACAATGGTGGTGTTAGTGGCCCTGGCGCTGACTTTTATTGCGGACCGACACCTATAAAGGCCATGGAAATGATGACATACGAGGAGATGTCCGGACAGGCTAGAAGCTAGTAGGCGCTAGCTACCTATTGCTAAGCGAAGTCGATGCATGCATGCACGGGATGGGTGGTTGGTTGGTTTAAGAGCTGGGGCGAGGAGGTACTAACTCTTGTTGGGTGAAGCTGTAGGTGATAAGATGAGACGAGAAGGATGAGGAGATGCGAGAATGAAAAACGTTTTCAGTTGCAGGTAGGTGGATGGATGGATGGATGGATGGGCGGTGTGTTTTTTGGTGTTGTTTTATTGATGTTATGCTTTTGATGATAAGGGGACAAGTAGCAGCAAGCAATCAATATGCGTCGTCTGCCAATCACAGACAGAGACAGACGATCGAGGTTGAGACAGGGACTGGTTGCTGCAACTAAGACTACTTACACTATATGTGATATGGGCAGTATGTAATTTGGTAGATTGACGGAATCTGCCACTATCCAAGACACTGTCGGCTGCAGTGAAAAACAAGCAATTTACTTATTGGCGAAGTATTTCGATATTGTGTCTGTTCTGGGAGTAGGAGGGGGGGGGGAAATGAAAGAAATTTCAAAAAGCCGTATAGCGGGTGGCTTATGTTGCGTTGGGCAGCCGTGGACGCTGATCTTGAAGAGGAGAAAAAAGGCTAAACAATTTCTGCTTCCTGGTTGTCACACACGAGACCCAAAGTTTTGGTGATGGGGGGTGGTGGCGAGCTGAGAAGGATGTGACTGATTTGACCTGCTCTTTGATGATGAGGCAAGGTCACGATGGAAATTGGATTGGTCGTGATGGTGGGGTGGTGAAGTAAGCGGGCAAAAGATTTGGTTGGTGTGAGTGGTTCGATGACGAAATTTTAAATGAGGAGGAGGAGAAAGTTGTCAACAAATAAAAGTGACAATATGAGGATTGTAATATGATCGAATCTTCTCGACAGGCGGGGGAAAACAAAAAAAGAAAAGAAAAAGAAAAGCAGGATCTACAGCCTTGTCGTTTAGTTTTCTCGTCCAGGATGGATTCAGGGTGACAACAGTGATGTCAGGTGCGCAGTCACTAAAAAGGAAGGCGTGGACGGGGTTTTATCGGCTATTGAAAATGAAAAATGAAGAATGAAAATTGGAAAGTGCGACAACCACAGAAAGCAATAAGAAGGCACAATTTTAGGGGGGGAAGGTGATTGAGCAAAGATCGTGGGATGTTCAATCACACACTGCTAAAGTGTATATCAGAAATTGAGGGACTTTAATTCGTGTGCAAGTTCATAAAACGAAAATGTGAAAGCTGAGGATATTGTTCGGAAAGACCGGCTACCAAAAAGTTGATGAGAGATGTGTTCTTCAAGTAGTTCGTAGTGGGTGAGTGATGATTGACAATGGAAAAGACCATGAACAGGATCGCCAGGTTTATATATATCTTATGCTCTCCCTTTTCCTTTTACCTTTTTTTTGTTTTGTGTATTTACCTTGCATTGCGTCTTCTCTCCCTCCTTCGCCGCCCTCTTCAGGAGTCGTCACGACTACAGTTTCGGAATAAAGAAGGCTTGTTCCTGTCCGACAGCTACCGTATATACTCTCTTTTCTTTTTGTCCTTTATGCCTCTGTTCTCTTCTGGAAGCTTGCAGTTTCAAATAGTTACATGCTACATGCTATTGATCCTACTGGTGAGTCTGTGTCCAGTTAGTCAACTGTAATGTAATGATGAGCATATCGCATGTCTGTCCATGCCCTTGAGCTAGCAGGTTAGGCCGTCCTGTCCTAGACTAATTCAAGCATAGGAATTCAAGAATGAATACTACGATATTACAGCTTTTGTGGCATGGCAGCACAAAAATAACATGCGACGGACGCAAGTACAGGGGACAGTGGCAAAGAGCTCGGAAGGGTCCAGATTTACACTCCCTCTGCCCGCTTTGACACCGGGTCACGCGCTTCACAAAATACGTATTCGACGTCCCGCATATATCACTACTCCAAGTTTATTATTGGTCATACTGTGTGACGCAGCGTGTGAATCAGAATCCTACAAGGTGCGAATCTGGCATGCCAATTAAAGAACATCATCATGCTTCTTCAGTGACGATCATGGACAATATTGGAAGCTCTTAAACATAAAATCAAGTTCCTTTACCATATTGAGCGCCACCTGCAAACACAGCAAGGGGGAATGTTGTTAACAATGCATATAAAAAAGCCTAATGCTGCGGACTACAAATAGAAACAAGGCTGTGTGTGTATGTGTGTGTGTGCAGTGGTAGTGGTCTTCTCCTGGTTATTTAGCTCCTGTCACTGTCGGCAGAGTAACATTACCGATTCTCGAATTTTTGAGCAAACAATTACTTAGATACTAACTAAGCCCCTTCTATATCACGACGTCTCCATAGAACATTGCCTCAACGGCCACGCGGCGAGCCTTCAAGACCCTCCTAATCTCTAGAACCAAATGGAGAGGAGAGACTGGGAACAATTTCAGCGAGCCCCATGATGGATAATTTGTGGGTTTAATTCTGTCGTTCGTCAGATACTAGACGATCAGTACCAGAAAATGTATTAGTCTGGCGTCTGATTTCTGAGCCCCAGAGGATCATATCTGGACAACAGCTTTTTCAACTTTTTCTATTCTAGACAAGGCAAGCAAAACGAAACAAGGTACAAAAAAGTCATAAATTGAGATGGTGGCATGTGGTTTTACCTCGTGCACCTTCATGGTGTGACATCCGGACGCGGCGATGGATCCCAAATTGGTCGCATCTTGTGGAAATAAACTTGTGACTCTGACTGGTTGGTCAGTTTCATGATGTTGGCATACGTGGTCGAGGCTTTTGCCCAAGGTAAAGAATACTATGTCTATGTATAGTTTAGTTTGTATTTTACGCATAACATCAATGCACACAGCTTCCTGTGAGGAATGAATCTCGTGATGAAAATCACTCACTCATTATTTGTAAAAGAACAGAAAAGAAAAGCCTTGCTATGTGAAATCTGCCACCATTCTGGGCTATGTGATGTCAATGGCCTGAAAAATCAATCTACAAAAAAAATGCAATAGATTATAGTTCACTACTGCATACTCTTAAACAACCAAATACCTGGGGATACCCAACTGTGGCGAAGCATCACATCATCTCAGGGACCAATTTATGCCCACTGTAACCTCTACTATCATCTCCAACGGCCCTTTTGAGACACTATGTAATGCACCAGACACGCCACGGGCAAAACACTCCACAGCATCCAACATCGCCATACCCCACCACCTGACGTTCCATCAAGGTCAATAAAAGATAACCGACACCTCCTATTTCGCCACTAGGATGGCCTCATCTAATCTCTCTATCATCTGTGTGTAAAATACATCGGAACTTTCAACAATTACCGGACGAACTTGGCCACACCGCCCCCCCCCCCCCCCCGGCGAGATCATCGTCATCGGAAGCCGTTGTCAAAGCGGATATGCAGCGAGGTGGATCTACGTAAAATGGGGTTCTTTTTAGTTGTCTTATCACGTGATGTAGATGACTGCCAGGGTCCACGGGTTAGGGTCAGTCAAAATTATGTAATTTCCTGTCTATTTTGCAACTAGGTGCTTTCTATGGTGGGCTCAGGCTTCTGGTTGGCTTGCCCAAATTTTTGCGGGGAAGCAAAATTGATGCTTGAGAGTTTCTCATGATAGTTTGGTTAGAATAGCCGTTAGATCATCCTTACAGCAACGACGTTGTTCCCATCAGTGGCTCTTTGCTTGTCTTCTTTGTAGTCTAACTACTAGCATCTAGCAGTTCATTTGCTATATTTAACCACTGAGCTACATTCCCTAGAACCGTCCACGAGGCTTTCCATACCTTTCCGATCTGCACACGACTTGTGCCTCCAAACGCCAACACGTTCCTTTAAACCACCGAGACATATATCACTCGACCACCGAACCTCACACTACCGTCACAACTAATACACAATGTCTTCTCACGTCCTCCGACGGCCACTACTGGCCCGTGCCGCCACCTCTACCACCACTTCCGCCCTCTCCACCCGCGGCCACCAGACTGCCTCTCGCACTAAGCGCTCTCTCCTCCTCCAACCCCACCCGTCCATGACTCCCGACACCACAGCCACCTCTACCACCATCATCTACAATCCCCCGTCCTCGGCAGCCTCTCCCTATCACACACCCTTCAAATTCATACCTAAGTCTGATCCTCGCCGCATGAGCAATCTAGCTGCCCTGTTCAGCACGGGCAACAAACTCACCGAGGCAGATCTGCCGCCGCGACTAGAGGTTCCTGCACGTGGTGAGGCGCCGCGGTACCACCTCACGAGAGAGGACGCACGGGAGATTCAGAGACTGCGTATGGAGGATCCGGAGACGTGGAGTATTCGGGCGTTGGCGAAGAAGTTTGATTGCTCCGAGGTTTTCATTACCATTTGCACACAGGCGCCGAGGGAGCACAAGGAGAAGATTGGGAGGCAGCTGGATGTTATCAAGAGTCGTTGGGGTCCGAGAAAGGCGCAGGCGCGGGAGGATCGGTCGAGACGGAAGGAGATGCTGTTCCGGGGCGAGCTGTAAGCAAGAGGGGGCCTTGCTTGGAGATTTATTGTTCGATTATGAGGTTCAAGAGGTTTGGAGGAACCGGAGATGCCGCATGGAGAGGTGGCTTCGAACAAGATATTGGCGGAGGAAGACATCCCGCCTGGTCGGTGGGATACTGTACATTATTAGACTGGGGAAGATGTTGGAGAAGTCATGACTTTCTGGCCATGCATCACTTTGTTTTTACTAGACGCTGTTTGTCTTGAGAGAAGACTGCAGTCTATGTATTTTATAAAATACTATGTCCAAAATATTCGCTTGCATTTACCCTTTCTGTATCCAAAGTTTTACTACATTGTAGCTACATCCCGTGATGTAGGATTCAGTGGCAGTGGGCCTGTATGTTTCTATCGGTTGGAGCATGTCCATTTTATACTACGCTCTCTTATATATTACTCGTATTACTCGGCATCACAAATCACGCCTTCATGCAACAGTCAACCGGTCCTTCTCCCCTGGAATCGGCCTCCAACACCACCCACACCAACTTCTCGCTTCTCCATTAATCTCCTTTTCCAAAATAACCCGCCGCCCCCTCTCATCCTGCCATTCCGGCACTGACGCCCCCACCCTAACCATCCGCACCAGCTTCGTCCGCAATTTCCCACCGATTCCCTCAATCTGATGCCGTGCATACCCTGGGTCTCTCCGAGCCACCGGAGCTTGTAACTGTAGCCGCGCACTCGCCGAATCCAAGACCATCAACGGCTCCTGAGAGACTCCAAGAGCATGTTGGGGGGATGCAGAGCCAGCTGACAGAGCTGGTGACGGTGATAGGAAATCACCTGAAGCAGACAGGAAGTCACCGGTAGGATGAGTGAGATCATTGTAATGGGCACTGCCCGTTGGGGGAGTTGGGGTCCGGCGGTCTTCAGCGTCGCAGTCGATTTCGTGCTCACGTTCCTTAGCGCCCAGGCAGCGAGATTCCCGTCCGCAAATAACACCGCGGTCTCCGTCGCCAATACCATTTCCAAGTCCACCGATGATTTCTCCGTAAGAAAGACGCCAGGTCCAAAGACTGTAGAGCGTTAATTATAAAACTTGGTGGAGTTTTTCAATAGGTGAGTATACTTACCGTTGGTAGAGACTATCGGAGGAGGATGTACCACGGCCACAGTCTTGGCAGAGCCAAACGCCGTCGCTAGCGCAGGTGCACAGGGCATGATTGACAATTTCACGATTGGCGAGCTTCTCGTCAAGTGGGGGCACAAAGAGAGCAGTCAAAGGTGCCTTGGTACAATCGAGGCACAGACGACGATGCCGACCCTTGAGAGTTGGTGTAGCCGGAGGCTTCATGATGCAGTTCTGATGTAGTATTAGAGATTGGCCCGAGGGCATAGTGGCTTCAAAAGAAAGGATCACTTACACGACACACCACGGTGCCGCACCGGCGACATTCCGATACCCTATCTCGGGCGCAGTAATTCGCTATAAAGCCCCCATAGGGTGCCGATGCCCCAGGTAACTCTCCGTTTGGAAGCCGCTGCTCTTCGCGCGCACAATGTAGTGTCGACCGTATCAAGGCACCGTAAAACTGCAAAAGAGCTTCATGAATGGGCCGGCATGACCGCGCTAGGCTGTCGAGGGTATTCAAATCGACATGTGATGCGATTTCTACGGCGACACTGCAATGTGATTTAGGGTTAGCTTAGTTTATAAATGGACAATGTAATCGTCATTTATCGTAGAGGACATACGGATAGCAAGCGAATGCGCGGATCGCACCAGGAACCCGGGGATCAGGTGCAGTGTCAAGTGCAAGATACATTTCCTCTATGGAAGGCTGCTCGGCGTTTTCGCGTCCTGGGGTTTGTGTTTGTGTGACAGGCGGAGGATCGGGGAGAGTCCGGGGGGCCACAGCGCGGAGGGTGTCGAGGTCACGGTGAATGTTATCGCGGGTAGCATCCTGAAAGCAAGCAGGCGGGGTGGTGGGTTCATCGTCGAGATCAACAAATATGGCCATTTCAAAGGAGATTTTGGAGGAGATGTGTTATAAGTTGAAAGGTTTTAGGTTGCGAGGCACGAAGAAGATTCAGGTTGAAGAAGTTGGTGGCAGTTGGTAGATTTCTGGGCAGCTGATAAGGGTTATGCGAGGGGCAATTGGTTGTTAAAAAGGTAAGTAGCGAATCAGGGAAATTGAAATGGCGTTAGCTTATCGAGTTTGATATTAAAAGAAAAAAGGGCGACGAATATTACAAGATAAAGACAGGAAATCAAGTCGCCAAGAAACAGAACCGCTGATATCCGAGTTAGTTAGAGACTTGACGATACGGTAACATCCAACAAAGAAAAGAAGAGCCCGGTGAACCAGCAGTCCTGCCTCTATTTATGGAGTTGTTGTCTATAATCCCCTCACAAATGACCAGCAACTTTCATATATATGTAGGTACCTACGTTCGCCCGGTGACCTTTGAGACACTTTTCTCGAATTATACTGCAGGAGCGTTTTGACTACAACTATAGCGGTTTCGCGATATGCAGACGCAGGGGCATCGTGGGGACAAGGCAAGCAAGTATAAGGAACCGTTAGGCATCTGTCGACAGAGTTTTTACTGGGGAAATTCTTCGACGTCTTTTTGGGGGAGTTTGGAGGTAAGTCAACAGGCCGAGAAACGTGCGCAGGTGATGGACAGTCGTAACTACGAGGGTTTCCGATGTGTTGAGGAAAGCCAAGGCTAGCCGACCCGGCGCAGGGCACGGAGAAACCGGGGGAGGGGATCATCCTTTTGGGAGGATCCTCATACTGCGGGATGCAAGTAAGGTAGAAATTTAAGTACATGGTGTGTTTTCAACAGGCTAGAGACATGATTGTGGCATGTCTGAGGCTGTTGGTTGGAAAGAATGTAGACATGTTGGATCTGGATGAGAACAGGCTGGCCAGCTTAATACAGGACGCCGTATGATGTTGAGGTCTGTCCGTCACATCTATTGACAAGCCAGATGAACTAGGTGATTCCGTTTTTGTTTGTCTCTTGCTTTTCACCTTGTCCAATTTAGATATTCAGGAATCACAGGCGGATATCCCGTACATGATGGATACATAACCACTGCACGTAATCATAACATTGGCGGCGATTCCGGCGGTGAATGGTCTATAAGGACTAGTGAAAAATAAAAGAAAAAAGTGGATTCTCCAAAGGATCTCATAAATGAAATGAGCCGAGACGGACTCATTCTCATGATGGAAAATGTTTATCTGATCTTGAGAGAGAGGTTTACGGTGGGCCTGGGATTGAACTAGAGGAGCCGCTTATGTGCCCATCTTTGACCATTGGTGGGATTCAGGGGTTAATGAGGATAGGTAATTCAATAGTTGAGTGGGAGATAGTTTCAAAAGTTTGTATTTGGATGTTTATTAGCCGGTAATAGGCCACTTTACCTTGGTCTGGGTTCATTTTGTGTCCCCAAGTCCATATAAAGACCCTAACCCTTCTATTGTCCGGTCACGATCGTGATAGATGTTGCAAGTTACTACTCAATCAAGCGATTACCCATAGAATATCCTATGTAATTGCAATTACTCTTATTTCCAAATTCTCCTTTGTCTATTACTCATCAATCTCCAAGCCCCTTCCCTTTTGAGCTTCATTCTATCACACTCTAGGCAACCAGCCAAATTTTACTGTAACCCCTACAAAACCTCAAACAGCCCCGGAACCACCGAAACCTAGACTTTTCATCACCCGCTTTGTTGTTGATGCTTTGCCGACAACACAAGCCATTGCTTATCATCTTTGATAAATCAATGTCGTTGTGCCCAATCGCTAGCAAAACATTGTCTTGATTTGTTTATTGCCATTTGTTTTCTTTCCGTTTGACCCACCAAAACCGGCAGCGCACAAGGCTTCAGACTCTTTTGCAAACAATTGACCCGCGGCTCCGGTCGTCCCGTAACGCGGGCATTTGCGTCTGAGATAAGATTAAAAGCAAACGCCGCCGGATTGACCGCAATCTGAACAAGTGCTTGTTTGGTGAGATTTGCGGAATACAAAAGGAGAGGTTAGTCCTGTCGTTTTAGACAAACAGACATATACATAGGTCCAAATTAGGATTTCATCAACCATTTCTCGCAGTATCGAAATCATCATGGATAATAAAGAGCCAATTCGGCTGCGGTTCATTAATTATCCGGAGCCACTTGAAAGGTGAGAGAGATTCTGAATACTGAGCTGATCTGATCTGATACATACACAGTACTAACATGTCTAGTCCTCGTGATGGCAAACCAACTGAACATGCTCAGGATAACTTTGTCCTGAGTGGCATCGGCCTAGTGCTTGCTGCCTGGGCGTAAGTACCTACATCCCGCCCCTCACTAGAAACGACAGAAATCTAACCCTCCTGAAGCATGGAATTCTTCGGCTTTCTTCGCCGAATCATCTGGCTCAATACCGGCTTCAACCGTCCATCCAGAATTGGGGCCCGTCTTTTGGACTTTGAACCCCGCTATGACCCTACCGTCATTCCGCTGGCTTCCGAAGAAGTTAACAAGGGAAAAGTAGCATCTGATGCCCCTTCTACTCCAGAGCTTCCTCTTGTTAAGTCAGGTTACTACTCGGCCGCCGATTATCACCGCCTGTATCTTTCTGGCGAGCTGACGCCCATGGCTGTCGTACGGGCAATTTTGCCCCTTGTTGATCGTGAATCCTCACCGCCTGGAAAGCACAGCACCGCTTGGTTTGCTATCAAGGCCGAGCGCATTTTGGCTGCAGCAGAAGCTTCAACCAAGAGATATGCAGAAGGAAAACCCCTAGGCCCATTGGATGGTGTGCCTGCTGCGGTCAAGGACGAATACGACTTGGATGGCTACACGACATGTCTCGGATCTCCCAACGACTATACGGAGCCCGTAGTCAATGGTATCACCCCGACGAGCTGGTGTGCGGAAAAGCTCCAGGAGACGGGCGCCATTATCATTGGCAAAACATCCATGCACGAGTTTGGTTTAGGTGAGTTGAGAGTGTAATCTCGCCGTGTGTCTGACGTTGTACAAACGTGGCTGGCTGATATTTCCACATTCCCATTGGGATATCCGGATGACTAATTTGATGTATAGATACAACTGGAAACAATCCCCATTATGGAACTCCGCTGAACCCATACAACGACAAGTATTATACTGGTGGTTCATCATCCGGAAGTTCCTATGCCGTTAGCGCCGGATTAGTCCCTATGTCCATGGGAAGTGACGGAGGTGGCAGTATCCGTATTCCCAGTAGCTACTGCGGTGTCTATGGGATCAAGCCTACTCATACTCGCATTTCATTCCGTCCAGGTCCGAACCATGCCATTACCTGTGCCGTCAATGGCCCTATTGCCGCGGATATGGCATCCCTGACGGCACTCTTTTCTGTCGTCAGTGTGCCGCATCCAGGATCCTCGTTCTCACCGATGGCACCATTTACTCTGTATCCTGCAACTCCTGATGCCAAGATTCTAGGTGTGGATGCCGAGTGGAATGCATATGCCGACCCTGCCAACCAGAAGCTTTGTGAGGCAATGATTGCTCGGTTAGTTGCCGAGAAGGGATACCGTGTGGTATCCATTCAGATACCCCATTTGACGGAAGGGCAACTGGCTCATGCGTTGACTGTTCTGACTGATGCGGCGACTCTTTTACCGAATACTAGAGGGTTGTCTGCAGCAAACAGAATTTTGTTAGCCCTAGGTCGTACGTCGAGTGCGGTAGATTATCTGATGGCTCAGAAACTTCGTGGTCTGTTAATGCAGCATTTGGCACATGTTTGGCAAAAGTATCCCGGGATGATTATTGCATCCCCCGTTACTGCCTGTGCTGGATGGCCAATCCGGGACCCTGTGGAACTCAAGCACGGTATCAACGATGGAGGTATGACATTGAAGAGTATGCGCTATGTATGGTTGGCAAACTTTTGCGGAACTCCGGCCATCTCTTTGCCAGCGGGATATGCAGTGCCGCATGGAAGAGAGGGCGCTGGAGATGTATGGGAGCCTGGAATGGAAGGGGAGGGAAGGGTACCGATTGGATTTATGGGAATGGGAGAATGGGGCAGTGAGCATCAATTACTAAGATTTGGATTTGAGGTTGAAGCGTTGTTTGTGGATAGGGTGAGAGCCAGTAACTGGGAGGATATAGTGGCAAGGGCGAAGGGTAGGAACTAAAGTGATGGAGGCTGTGGCAAGTAGGATGATGGGTTAGGGGGGAGGGGGGAGGGGGGGTATTAGGATTGTGAGACAGAAGTCACAGAGACAATTAAGAAGAGGAAATGCCAATAAATGAGGCCATAATAGTTTAATGGTTAGAATATCACGTTGTGGCTTTAGGAGCTTCCCTAGGAACACGAAAAAGTCCGTGGTGATCCATGTTCGATTCATGGTTATGGCACAAATATTTTTGGGTTCACCCGCGCGTGAACTTTTTTTTTTTTGCATTCTTGTATTCTTGTACGATATAAACGAACGAGACCGTATAGATGGATGTAGGAACTACAATAGATTGGGAAGACGTGTCATTGATGTGAACTGACGTTGTTTGTATGTCGTGCATGATGTGTGGCGGCGGATTATGCGGCTAGGAAACTTGAAGACAGTACCTTTTGTGGACTTTAAGGCTGTTGTCAGTGGATAGAACGCGAGGGTCTATTGGTGGACTGAGTGGCTTTACGAGGATCCACTGGTGAATTGGAGCTGACTATGCAGTTTGAGGTTGGTATAAGGAGAAGAGAAAATTGTTGAGCGCAAGTTTAAGGCGAGGCGGATGGTAGGAGTTTCGGCTATCGATAGACAAAACATCATGGCCTTTGCCTACGATACCTCCACTGCTCAGGAACACCATGAGAGACAAGCATTTTCTTCGTGTCATATCAACTAGGGATGTCTATATCATTGTACAGCATCATGTTACGACTACATTACATACATGCTGCCTACATGTGAGTTCGATTGCTGCAAATATCAACTGTATATATATCCTTTCTCGTCTTTAATCTGCTACTAGCCAAATCGTACGCCATAACTTGAAGCGAGAACCTTTGGTATTTGAAATGCCAGCACACGGAAAATATGATAAACGAGAAGCAAGTCTTTCTACTACGCCGGACATCCATCATCTGTGCATTCAGAACCAATATTCATGACATTTGCCAACCCTGGTGCGTCGGAAGAAACAACCCTTCTGGCACCATAGTAGTTTAGACTACTATCGGATGTTTAATATTGCCGAGTAAAAAGGCAGCAGCTATATACTCTGCTCCAATGACCTCAACCTTCAGCCCGCGATCCTCCAACCTGGTAACTAATCAGGCACTAAGAAGTTGGCGTCTCTTGGAAATATGCGAATATCAGACGTTTCAAAAAGAAAAAAAAAGAAAAAAAAAGAAAAAAAAATCAATTTAAACAACCTAATGTCTAGTAAGGACGGACATAGTTCCATGAAGAATAAGGGTCTTGAAGAATGGGCCCAAGGTCTTGAAGGAGAAGCTCTGAAATGGCAGTTAGAGTTTGAAGGTTATTGTCATGACAGCTTCAAGTAACTGTATGTAACATTATCGTCAGCTTTATCAAACTTGGGTCTGCCATGATCGGACTATCTTCGGGTTATTTGCTCATCATAATGCATGGCAAAGTAAAGGGGCGATCCTAGTTGCGAACGAGCAGCTAGAAGGAGTTGTGGAAGATACACCGGAGCCGAGGGGTCTATTTGTTCTAGAATAAGGAGGGCGAGATAAACCAGGGAAGAGAGGGTTGTGATTATGTAATTTTTTTTTTGTCTTGCGTTATCGATTACATATACAAGCATGTACCTATATACACTACATATTTTACATTAGTTGTATTCTTGTTCGCTTCAGCTGTCCCAAATTGTATAGAAACCCTTAACCATAAATTCGCAAATCAAGCCTTCGATATCCCCAGGCACTGCAACCTCACCAGTTATCTGTGCACCCCCTCATTGTCACATAAAACAAGTCAGACATAACATCAACTACTCAACTATCAATGCATGATTTCCCATCTTTGAACGCCGGTTTGTGCACTTGTAGTCAACGTGCAGGAGCTTTGACCAACTTCATGATTCCACAAACTACTCCATGCTGAACTTGGTCTGGATTCAATAGTGTCGTAGTTATGGAGTTGTTTGTAAAAGGCCATCCCGGTCATCCGTAAATCACCCACAATGTTTCTTTAATCCCAAGAGAAAAAAGTATTAGAAGGAAAGAAAAAAAAAAAGTGAAATATTGGGGTTCTTTCTTTTTATTGTTGTCATTTGCATGACGTCCTGCATATAATGCTGGTAACGGTGGGCATTCAGGCGAGTCCGAAAGGTAGAAAAACATACCTTTTTAGGCTAGAGTCGCAGAGAGTGGCTCCTGTTGTCCTTGCTTGTTCTCTCTTTTTGCAGGTGGGAAAAGTGAACAAATTTAAATACAGGAGATAACAGAGAAGAGAGGAAGGGTGCCAAGATGGAACTAGAAGCCAGAGAAGGGAAAAAGAAGGTATCGAGACGATAGTGGGAAGAAGTGTAATTTCCCATTCTGGGCGGTGAACCAATTCTGGGTGCAGTTGGAATATTCCAAATGAAGGGGGAACGAGGGAAGGAGAGGAGACAGTGACTGAAAAACGTGGGGCTTTGGTGCCATCAACATAGATTTTTGTCTAGATAATCTTGCGGAAACAAACCGGTTGCCTATGTGGCAAATTATGAGTGAATCGCTTATATGGAGTTCTTCATGACATTCTGTTGGGGTTGTTTCGATGGCCACGTTGTTGTTGGTGGTGGTCAATTTAATTTTAAATCACGATCAAAAGAGGAATGGAAATCATCAGATTTGATGATTTAATGTTGTTAGTAAAAGACCCTCTTAATCGGTGTGTGTCCTTGTGTGACTGTGACTGTTCTTTTTTTTTTTTTTTTGGGCAGGCACCTTATCTGTTGCGCTCTTTCTCTTTTGGTATGTTGCACGACCAAAGACTAAAGTCACACTTGGAAGAAGTGTGATGAATTCTAACCCCCCCCCCCCCAAAAAAAAAAAAAAAAAGAAAAAAAAAACAATAAAAAAAAACAAAAGAGATAAAATTGTTCAGCCGTATCAACAGTCTATCAAACTTGACAAGCTCTGTAGCGATCGTAGAATAATGGAAGCTTTAACTAGGACCCTGGATGTTACAGACTAAGAGTTGAAGCAGCATGGCATGGCTAGCACGAACACTAGCCTTGTAACAAACAGTGTCCATGATTTGTCTCAGCATCATTGTTTATCCAAATGACCTAGCCCACAAGACAATATGGAAATGACTACTTTTTTCCCCCCAAAATAGAGGGAGCATTATCCTCTGAGTATTCCATACACTACTATCTTTAATAACACCCGACCTTGATACTTTTGAAGCTTTACTCGCCAATCCAAATGACATCCTTACCTCACACTCCATCGCTTCTTCATTTACCCAACAGGATAGCCCAGAATTTACCTGATTTGAAGCTCTCTCGCTCCCCTTTGTCGTTCTCCTCGTGGCAGCCCAGCCACGGTGGCTGTCTAATGAGCTTCCAGCGTCAATTCAAGAACAAGGATCCTCGTCCACCGTAACCACGCACTCGCTAAGTCGTCGTTCAATATTGCCATCATGTAGCCAAGTAGATGCTTGCTGTTGGTCTCCTTTTCAAGGCAAACTCATGAACCCGTATGTCCCACATAAAAAATTAAAAAATAAAAGAGAGAAAAAAAAATAAATGCCGCCCTTGCGAAGTATTATTGTGTATTTTTGAAGAATAAAATCAAAGATATTCTTCTATATATTTACGAATTAAAAGAGTATAAGCACCATGTCAGACAAACCATGTCCAGCCACGCGCTTTCCCCCCCATGTCCTCATGGCTGACCGGTGTTCTTGCCGAAAACAAAAAAAAAAAAAAACAAATCGAGAAACCTAAACAATAGGTAGGTGCTCTGCTAGTCGTGCTTTCCCTATTTTAAAAGGCCAGTGATCGGCCGCTCCAAAAAAAACCAGATTTGCGTCACTTCTTTCCTTTTTTCACCCTCACTCAACTCCCGTGTCACCTCCCTTCGTTCCTTCTTCTCTTAATAAAAGAAAAACATCACGTCTTTTAGACTTTGTTTCTCTTTCTTTTTCCCTCTCCTCAAGTGTGTTCGTAAACAGTCTCCTTGTTTACATTCTCTTTCCCTACTTTCCTTAAACCCTATTCCCCCCTCCCTGTACACGATGTTGTCCTTGTTCTCCGTGAGGGTTCTGGTGGCCGCGTTGCTGCCGCTTTCCTTGGCCGCCGGCTCGTCGTGCAGCGCTACTCTTTCCAACGCTGTTTTGGCCCAGGTTGCCGCCAAAGCTGATGCTACCCCTCAGTATGGCGAGGCACCTGCTATCCGCTCCTACTTCTATGTCGGTGGTGGTTACGATTCGACTTCCTCTGGCCATGTGTACAAGGACCAGATGTACGTTGAGAAACTTGTTCCCGCCAACGGCGTGACCAAGTCGACTCCCATCATCTTCATCCACGGCCAGGCTCAGACCGGTACCGTAAGTAGCTACTTCAATAACCTTTTATATATCCAACGCTGATTAACTTTGTTTTTTCTCTCAAAACTTTAGAACTGGCTGGACAAGCCCGACGGCTCCCGCGGCTGGGCCTCCGAATTCGTTGACCAGGGCTACGAGGTATACATTGTCGACCAGCCTTTTCGTGGTCGCTCCCCTTGGCAACCTTATGCCGGTGCTGTTACTGTCTCCACCTACTCGGCCGAGATCATCCAGCAGCGCTTCACTGCCGTCAAGAACTACATGTTGTGGCCCCAGGCTATCAATCACACCCAGTGGGTCGGTTCTGGCGTGATGGGTGACAAAGTCTTTGACACATATTACAGCTCCAACGTCCAGTTCATCAACAATGCCACCTACCAACAGATGTCCTTCCAGAAGGCCGGTGCCGCCCTGTTGGACAAGATCGCCGTGCCTTGTATCATTTTTGCCCATTCGCAGGGTGGTGCTCTGCCTTTGCTTATGGCTGATGTCCGTCCCGCCATGGTCAAGTCGATTGTCCTTCTGGAGCCCACCGGTCCCACCTTCCGCGATGCCATCTTCTCCACCAAAGCTGCTCGTCCCTACGGTCTCACCGACATTCCTCTCACTTACGACCCCCCTGTCGTCGACCCCGCCACCGATCTCATCCAGCAAGAGTACGAAGCCTCGGGTCCCAACCTCGTCAGGTGCGTTTTGCAGGCCGAGGATTCTGTTCGCACCCTGCCCAACCTGGTCTCCAAGCCCATTCTCCTTGTCACCTCGGAGGCTTCGTACCACGCTCCCTACGACTACTGCACTGTCAACTACTTGAGGCAAGCCGGCTGCTTGCACACTCGGGGTCTTTTTCTGCCTGATATCGGTATCCACGGCAACGGTCACTTGTTCTTCATGGAGAAGAACTCGCGCCAGATTCAAGCCGTCCTTGAGTACTGGATCTCGCACAGCTAGACTAGATTTCTCTAGCTCTGGCCGGCTGGTTGTCGCCGTCACTGGCTTAGGGAGGCTGGTGGTGGATGGTTATTAGCTGACTTTCTCAATTTTTTTTACACGAGGAGACTATGAAAACACACCGACGCTCTTTACTATTATGCTTCCAACTGCTACAACATTCGTTACTCGATACGCTGAGGAGGATATCCGTGGGTCCTTTCTTTTACTCATAGATTCCTACCTTGGCTTGACTACACTCATTACCTTTCGTTTGCTTTTTCATGGCATCTATTCACTATATAATTTTTTTTTTCCTTATACATTTTTCTACGTCAGAACGATGTGAAGTCGGAGAGGTCCTCTTGTTTCTTTGTACATGTATAGATAGTGACACACGTCATTGCCAACAGTTGGCTGACCTGGAGCAATATCAGCATGGCGAGCACGGGATTTTTCTTGTCAGCTCTCTTCTGTATGTTGCATTGCGTTTATTCTTGCGATTACCCTCGCTGTACCTATATAGATAGACGGACCGAAGTGTCCTCGTTATACCTTTTGATGTATTCGTATATAGTATCATTACTTTGTATTTTAGGTAATATTGTCTTCAATATGCCAATGGCAGTTATTAACAGGTTCTTCGACTTTCTATATCGGTTTCTTGTGCGTAAAACAGTCATATCATGCAAATACACACGGAGACTTTAGTGGGCGTGGTGGTTGTTGATATGGTATGTCACTCATTGCAGCTAGTTTATGCTAACTCTAGAGTATAGTGGTGATCTCATACAGCCTCCACCGGCCCTTTACCGTCGTGTCTTACCCACAAGCTTGGGCTATATATAATGTGACTATAGCCGTCGTCTAGTTTTCATTTCCCACATCGGAGTGGCCGGCTGTAATCTACTCTTTGGTGACAAGTCTGGGGAGGGGGGGATATTGGGGAACCTTGAAGAGGTCACAATGGTTCAGAGTGGGTTGTGTTTCTAAGTCCCAGAAGCCGTGTTTGACTGACAGTGTTAAAGGTTACATGTGTCAGTCACACGTAAACAGTTAGGCGTTGAGATGGGGTTGTCGGGTCGTTAGACTTGATATCTATGGAGGGAGTCAAGTAGGCTTTTCTTTTTTTTTCTTTTTTTTCTTTTTTTTTTTTGCTGTCATAATGACCAACTCAAGTCTTGATACTCCTTCTCCCCTCCATATCTCTTGCTGTTGTATAATATCTATCAAAAGGGCATAGTGACCCAACTCGCATACTCTTTATATGACGGCTATTCACTAGTAATGCCATGATATATTTCCAGTACAAACTTCCAACTTCCTCAGTGTAACATAACAACCGGCTCCTCTATACAACCCGAACTGTATTCCTACTTTTTCTTAGCCTGGGCACCAATCCACTCGGTTCTCGATGTTACTATGTGATAGTCAAACCAGCATGGTGTAGCTTAAGAGCGAGTGCTAGCTGGATATGTCAGAGCCGTGCCGCGACATCACCATGTAAGGGCCGAGTTACTATGGTGCCGTATAGTATAGACAGTGTGACAACATAATGTATCGTGGTTCCACCAAGATGGTAACATAGCGACTCACCTTTATAAACCCTCCTGACACACAACCCTAGCCAAGATACCTTGTCTCTTTATCCTTCAAAGGCATGTTTCAAATACACTATGAATCAAACTCAACCTGGACCCCTCCCTTCCCCTCCAGCAGCCCTATTGTGCAGATCAATTTCAAAACACTAGTAAAATATCTGCCCTTTCTGGCCTCATCATTCTCACTGCATGGCTGATTTTCCTACTTTTTGCGTAGTCTTGCTGGCAGTTGTGATCGGCATGTGACAATTCCTTCGAGTAAGTGTTCCAGATTTGAATGACCGCGTGTGGGGTTTAGTCCATGAAATAACCCTAGCATTTCCTACAATGCTATCTCTTATATGTAACGGATGACTTGGACTTGGCCCGATCTCGCCAGACTTCTGTCCCTGACATGACACAAACCCCCTCCATGTCAAATCCTAACCATGTAAATAAGCTTTGATGTAAGTACCTAGATAGTATGCCAAGGCCCACAGTTCTGCATGTTGCATTCTGCTAGTCTGGAACCAAGTTACTGGGATCCGGGAACCCCTGATACTGTCCAAGTGTCTGAGAGGTGATGGAGAATTTGATAGAGAAGAAATGATAATGTTGGTTGATGGATGAGCATATTTGGACATAAAAAGAAAAAAAAGAAAAGAAAATAGTCTTTGTGTCCATTTATTTGGGACGTACCCCCCCGTAACCCCCCCACCAAAAAAAAAAGGATTGTCTAGATGTCATATAGGGGGTTCCCCAACTAGTCCTCCATACAAAGGACAAGGAGAAGATAGCAGTTAGTTTGTGTATTTTTTTTTCTTTTTCTTTTTGGTAGCCTCAGCTGCTCTTTTGGATGTCTAGTAAGCCCCTCACCTCTATTATAGAATCTTACAAGGCCCGTTCCCCAGATGGACCCGTTGTTGTCTGTCCAGATACGCTGATCTTTTGCCGTGCACGGAAGTTAAAGTTCAAGAAAGAAAAGGGACTGGGACTTTTTGGAGGTTGTGTATCTTGGGTTGAGATGTTGATAGATTTTAGCATAGATTCCTGAACTAGTGTTCTCGTCGGTAACAATTTTCAGAAAGAAGGAAAATAAGCACTGACATGGTACGAGGAAAACATTGTTAAACCAAGCGAACCCAAAGTCAAGGCGTCAGTCCCATTTCTCCTTTATATTTTATATATATAATTTTTTTGTTGTAGAAAGGAAGATACTTGGAAGAGGAAGATAGAGGGGGGATTTCAGAGGAGAAAAGAGAGAGAGAGGAGAAAAGGACGCAGGAGAGAGAGAGAGAGAGAGAGAGAGAGAGAGAGAAAAAAAATCTTATGAGGGAAGAAAAAAGGGGGGGAGGGGAGAGAGGAGATATGCTGTGATGGTACGGAGTTACGGATGTCAAGTATTGACGGAAAGAGAATGTATCACTGGAAGAAGACGGAATAACAATAAATTGTTTCGCCTAAGGAATAGGAGAGAGAGGGGCCGTGTACGGGACGGGACTTTGATCTAGGTCCAAAATCCCCAAGGCATATTTGAACTATTGAATTGAACCGGTAGTTAGCAACCAATAATAGGAATATGCTATTTGGAGTATTTGGAAGATGTGATTGGCTCGTATTGTTTTTTTCTTCTTATTTTTTCTTATTTTTTCTTTTTCCTTCTCGGTTAAATTCAGAATTAATATTGATCCGGGAGAATCCAATATCAACCAGAGAAGACGATGATACCTAAAAGGCTGCAAGTGGAACCGAGATAACTGCTCACGTATCTGAGTGCATAGGCCAGTGTTACTGTAATATGTTACCATGAAGGAGAAGAGAAATCTATGTTCATGCGTGAGATGATACCTGGATATATGAGAAAAGAAGGCCCCCCTTCCCCTTCCCTCCTCAAAAGATATATGGTGACAGTGAAGATTGCAGCCACTCGGGTGGGTGACAGTGAAGAATTTCAGCTTCGGCTAGGTAGGGAATTTATGGTTAGCGAGGTGTGCTTGGGTAGGTTTCACGTGATAAGGCTAAAGATTTTGTTTTTCTTTGAAAGATCTGTCATTATTCAAATCAGCTTCTGAAGAAAAAAGAAAGAAAGAAAGAAAGAAAGAAAGAAAGAAAGAAAAAACCTTGTACACTTCCAACTTACCCCAAGCTCCCAACAGCTCTCCTCGCTCATCCCACAAATATCCCTGTGAAGAAATTTCCAGCCTGCATACTTTCCTCGCCACTAGTCTGGTGGCCCCCGCGTCAAGGTCTACCGGGACAGATTATGGAGTAGTGGGAGGGGAGAAGGAGAGAAGGAGAGAAGGAGAGAAGGAGAGAGAGGGGGGNGGGGGGGGGGGGATTGCAGTGGGTCAGGATCAGGAGACGGAAGTTCCTTACGGTACGGCGGGAGCCCGGGCGTCTTTGGGGGGAAGAAGCCTAAGCATCTTCATTTCGTAAAAGATAACTTGTATAGATGTAGGTACATACAGTACTAACGTGGGTAGACGTTATATTGATTATTATGTAACTAATGCCGAAAGCTAAAAGGGATCAGGAAGTTGAGAGCAAGTTGTCATATTATGAGGCCATATAAAGAAAAATTGCACGAGGCTACGATAATTGGTGATTTCTCCTTGTTATGAGTGCCTTTCTCATCAAGCAATCATAGGTCATGTGACCTCTATCACTGTAGCACCATCCCATGTCCAATATCTCCCCCAATATAACCACATCCTATGCATTACGAGAACCCTATCCCATCATTACACATTGTGGTATCATGGCGAAAAAAAAAGCCCATTCTTCATCTTTTTCCATCTCCTATTCCACAATGACCACTATACGTCCGACCGCCCGGAGGATTAATCCTAATCATTGTCTACTTTCAAGACCCTCTTATGTCCTTTGGATATCATCCCCCCCCCTCCCCAAATCTCCAAATCATCCTACTACCCCCCCAAAAAAAAACAAGCAACGGGAGACGCTTTGATTAACAGCTTATCGTCCTCTTTACACGGCAGGTTTCGCCCATTGTTGGTTGAAGATCGTCGCAACTATCGTGAAGTTGAATGATCTGCGTCAATATTTTGTCTGATGTGGGAGGAAGCGGGGGNGGGGGGGGGGGGGGATTAGTGGAAGACAGTAGACCTCCTCCAAGCCAAGCCCTCGGCATAGCACAGCTGTGGCCTTTTTTTCTTTTCTTTTCTTCTTTCCTCCTCTCTTCAGTAGCTGCTGATGAGTTGCAGGATTGAGGATTCAGGAGGGATCCAGGCCGGTTATAGAAATGGAGACGGGGCCTTGGCTATATCAGGTTAGACTGGTCATGATCTAGGAACAACAGTCGACCGGAAAGTGGATGGAAAAGAAGAGCAAAGAAAGGTTCTACCCGTTTATTACTATGGGGGCAAAGTTTGAAGCTGAGATCACGTTTGAAACATGTCCAAGCTAACAAAGAACCCTCAACTGATAGTATCTCTTGTGACTTCCCTTCTTTCCAATCAACATCTTCTTACTTCTTCTCTTTTAGTCCCATAAACCCGTTCCACCCCTCCCGGACCATCTCCTGCCCACCTTCGCTTGCTAGTCCTGCGTAACCAAACCACCTTGTCTCTTTTCATTACCCAACATACATACCAATCCCATCCTCTTTTTGCTGGACCCCAGTTGCCTGTCCCGGTGCAACGACATGCGGAGGAGTGGACACTCTATCGACGGGTAATTAAAAAAAAAAAAAAAAGTCCTTGTACAAATAGCAGTATACGAATACCTCATAATCCAAGTTAGAGTGAACCTCCCCCTGCCCCTTGGGACCTTGAGATAACCTTTAGCAAAACAACCAAATGACAAACTGAGACAGGCACGGCGTCGATCGTGAATCCTAGACTATCGCCGGGATAAAGGAAGGCCTTTGCCCCCTAGATTCCAAGTTTTATCTTGAAATTTCAAGGATCCCTTGTTATTGTTTAGGGAAGATATTGCTTGACAAAACAGGTTGGGCAAGGCCTTGTCAGTTGGTTGTTTTCTTATTTCTCTCTCAAGTTGATCTGTTGTGGTTGAGTTACCGGGTTTTCGTTTCGAAGGGGGAGGGGGAGGGGGCCATATTGGCTCATATTTGTCTCCAATACCCAAACTATCATCATAGTCAATCTTAACCTCATCCTTAGCAACCCAGCTTCTCAGCACGGAGACCTCCCACCCGCACGACCTCTGGGACCAATTTGATACTAAACAACTTGATAGCATAAGGCCGCCAATCTTGTCCGGATTAGATCCTCACTGTAGCATCCATCCTCCACTACTACTGCTACTGCTACTACTACTATCGTTTATTCCGATTTTGCAACCTTCACTTTTTCATCTTAGCAGACCAAGAAGCAACTTTGCAATTCATTAAATAGCCGCCGCCGCCGCCGCCGCTATACGGCTGCTTTCCCTTATCTGACACTACGGGGTATATTTCGCATCTAGTTAAAGATCCTCAAGAGACTCCCTCGTTTACCTTCTTCTTGACTCTACTTTCTCCCAGATTGTTTCTTTTTACTTTTTGACATTTATATATCCCTAACGTTTGCGCCTGTTTCTTTGGCTTCTCAATCTTTTCTTTCTTGTTGATTATCGTGTGGCGCCATTCTTGTCGACTTGTCGTTGTTCGTATTGCCAATAACCGCGCCAAGTTGTTTGTCACAAACACAAACCTTCCCAAGTCCACCTCCATTACCCCTCTTGACAAATTCCTATTCTTCTCCTCCCCCCTCCCCCCCTTGGCTAGTCAAATCGTCTATACGATAACGATACCATGGCCGTCGATCATCTTACCCTCACCCTTCACTGGGTCTTCACTTGGATGACAGTCGTCGTCATTAGCACACGTCTGATTTGGCGCAAGATGGCTCACCAAAAGTATGTTTTGGGTGATTGGCTGGCACTGGCCGCGTTGGTTTGTGTATTGGCGAGACTGGGCCTGATTCATGTGGTGCTTATTTGGGGTACGAGCAATATCTCGGCTGCTGCCCGAAAGAAAATTCACTTTACCGATCAGGTGATCTACCACAGAACCATTGGCAGTAAGCTATCGCTGGTCAACCGTGTGTTTTACAATTCTTAGTAAGTTTCCCATCCCATCCTGTCCTGTGTTGGTATCAAAAGAAGATTTATCTAACATTCGACAATAGTCTTTGGCTGCAAAAGTGTGTTCTGCTTGATGTCTACCAGCGTCTGCTAAACAATGTCCCGTGGAGAAAGCCCGTTCTCTGTGGCTACCTGTTTGTTTTCTTTGCTACTTATACCGCTTGCCAAGTCACTACTTTCTCCGAGTGTGCTCCTGTTTCCAAATACTGGCAGATTGTCCCTTCGGCTGGTAAGCTCTTGTACAACAAAAAACACAAGAAATCCTCGGTAACTAACAACCTCTTAGGCGATTGCACCGAAGCCCAGATGCAACTTATTGTCGTCGGCGTCACCAACATCGTCACCGACTTCATGCTCCTTATCCTCCCCATCCCCCTGCTCGTCGGCCTCCAAACAAACAGAAAGCTCAAACTACAGCTCTCCATTCTCTTCGCCCTCGGTACCTTCATCATTGCCATCACTATCATCCGCCTCCCCATCAACACTCTCAACAAGGCCCTCCAATCCTCCCGCACCACCTGGGCTTCCACCGAACTCTTCACATCCTCTGTTGTCGTCAACGCCCCCACCATCTACGGTCTCTGGAACAAATCCCGCCAAGCCAAGACTGCTGCTGCTAAGAGCAATCCTTCTGGAGCCAACAGTATGCCCTTCTCCGGCGGTGTCTCCCGTCGCACTGCCGGTGGTTCTCACATGGACTATACCACCAACATTGAAGCCGAGGGTGACAACTTTGAGATGGATAACCAGAGAAATGGAATCATGCAGACCAAGGAGGTCTTTGTCTCCGAGTTGAAAGCAGTGGATGCTAAGAATCGGGGTTATAACCATCTGGATGATGGGACGTCGAGTGTCTCGAGTCAAAAGCATATCATGAAATAAGGTTTGGTTTATCACCTCTAAGCACAGGTTGGCAAACTAGAAGAAATAATGGTTGGGTCCTTTGCCTTGTAACTAACTAACTAACCAACCAACCTACCGTATATCCTTCTGTCACTCAAGTGTAAATTTTTTATTAAAATTCTTCCCCTGAACTTCCATCATCATATATCCCCTTCTTTCTTACTCTTCCCGTTATTTTATCTTATTCTTATTCTTCTACTTAATCTTCTATTTATCCTTTGTCTTGATATATTTTTTTTGCTCTATCTGGAGGCACTGGGACTCAGAGCTTGCAATGACTTGTAGTCTTATGATAGCATATCTTATCAATCTAACTATGAATCAAATCAAGTAAAAACCACCTTGTTAAAAAAATTTAACATGTCCTCATATTGATGATGTGTAGGTACATGCCAACTAAGACATACTTGTACTCTTTAACTGTTCTCCAAAACGAATGCTCCGTCGTTGCTAGAGGGTTAAGCTGAATATCTCAAGGCCTAGTGATATCATGCCGGCTGAGTAAATCTAACCACTAGACCGATATGAAAATATTCAGCAGTGTTTTGTCACATTTAATATCGTCAAGATCTTGAATCTCCTGCAACTGTTGTATCTGTAGGTACTCCAAGATCCCTCCCATAATCCACACAATCTGTCCACTTGGCATCCTATGAGTCCCTTCAGTTGACAATGACTTTTCAATGGAGGCAAGCCTCTCAGTGTTGGACCTAGGCTAACATCTAAGAGGCTAACTAATCAATTGAGCATGCTGAATACAGGCACTCCATCATGGGCTGGGAATGATAATGCTATCCCTTTCTCTGCAAGAAATCCATTACTCATATCAGTCCAATGAGGAACGGTACAGGTGTTTCTTCTAGTTTTATCCTAGAATACTTTGGTTCTGTTCCTAGAGTTCTTTCGGGGTTGATGTCGATCAAATCCTATTGTACGAGGACAACAAAGGGGATATTACCGTCACTGATGGGCCCTGAGGTGACAATAGTGCATCTAGAACATTCAAGATCATGTTGAGATTCATATGATGGACAGTGTTTATGCCAGGGGGGGGGGGGTTCTGTAGTCAACATCTGCTCCACAGCATCCCTTTTCAATATTGTCATTGCAGCCCTTCTTGCGTAGTCGGGTTTCGACGGACAGGACACATGTATTTCAGGTCCAGTAAGGAAGGACCTATCACGTGGGATCTGTGTAACAGGTTGGCTGGTTTCCAACCAACAAATAACAGCAGAGGTGGTTGATTTGCCAATCAGAAAGGCGTCGATAACTCCGACTGGTATCTTCTCCTATTGGCAGATCCCCAGGAGCTTGTGAAAGACACTTGCGATGTGGTAGCCAGAAGCTGGACCAACCAGAAAGCAGACAGCATAAAGGCAGGAGGGGTGGAAGTTCTGGAAGTACTGATCTAAGCTGTGGTGATCGCTCCAGCCCAGGCCATGATACTATTAGTTATGGAGCAATGGTTGTCGAATGACAGTTGATGGAGAGCGTAAGAGTGGCGAATTACGAAGTCGATGATTAGTGAAGCAGAGAGAACAATAGATGAGAAAAAGACACAAGGGCAAAAGGGTTTCAAAGGATGAGCCCTGCGACAAAGTTCTGAAATATAAAATTGCAGTTACTGGTCATGTCACATGATAACCAACTGACTGCGTGTTCTTTGTTCCCGCATCGTGCTGTCTTTTTATTTATTTAGTTATACCTAGGTTTACAGATATCATGCCAGAATTCAGGGGCTGAAAGTTGATTGTTCGGTAAACGGTTACACAGCTCGGTGAGGATGTGCCGAGGTACATCCGAGGGTCAACCATCGCCACATACGCCACATACTCCACGTGACATATGGTATAGTGTTTCACACGGTATATTTATTATAGACCGTGCCAAGACAGTGTTATATACAGTGTTCTAGGTTGGAGAATGACTAATCAATTTGTCTATAACCCTACTCTAATATAAACCCTACTATTCATCATCTACTTCTTTAGTCTCAATACTACGGTCAAAGGTATATTCCAATTTACATCTAATACATCAGTATTTCTCGTCTTGACTAGGTTCTTTACCAAGTCTACAAATTTTGACCCCACGTAACCAACATACTCCCTGCCTCTTCTCCCCTTTCCTACGCCAAGCCGCCAAGATAACCAACAAACGCAACCGTCTCTCCCCACTCTGCCAAGTCTTCACGCCAAGTAAACCAAAGTGTGTACGTACAGCAAAGCCAAATTTTCTGGGCGCCAAGGCGAAAAGGAAAGCTTGATTCCTTGATGGCAGGAAGGGGTTGGTTTGTGAGGTGGTGGTGAAGGTCTACGGCTGGAAGGCCAAGACTATGGTTCGAGGATGGGATGGATAGACTTGGCGGGGCACGGATATGAAGATGTATGACTACAATGAGTGACATCAGTATGTTGGGATAGAGAATAAAGGCGGAGAGACTTGATAAAATTTTGATGTCATAAGAAGTCGTCGATATGATACAATGTCAAGTCAAGTAAAGTGATAACGGGCGATGAAGGAACCTTTGCTTATATTGCAGCGAGAGAAAGTACCTTTGTAAGGTGACATGGCATTATATCTCATGGACAATGATAACGTTGAATGGCTGCCGATCAACTGCTTAATCTAGAAACTGTCAACTTGGGGGGCCCCAACAAAGGAACACGATTGAAATGTGATAGCAGATGATGCAAAGGACATGGTAGGTTGACTGGTGGCCAGGTGAGAGATAAAAGTACCGGAAAGCTAGGCCTAGAAAGGAAGGCCGAGGGGGGAGGGGGGGTATATCTTGTGGTTGAGATAGAGTGGTGGATACAGACATGGAAGAGGACGCAAGTCAGGAGATAGTCTGAGGATTGAAGCTGCTGGACCGAAAGATGCAAGGTGTTATTGAGTTTGGAGGGGGTCAGATTTCAAAGGGTGTGACATGGCCACTGACAGTGTCAGCATGTACAGCATGTAGGTTAACGACTATTTACCCCTGAGAATTATACGAGGTGTTAGTCCTTGTACAGTATTTAACCCGCAAGCTCCAAAACGCCGGACACCCACCATATTGGCAATCATCATGGTCGGCTCCAGAATAAGCATTGTAATATAGGACTGGCCCCTGCCATTTCCTTACATCTACTCGTGCAGCTCTGAACCTAAATAGACAGGTGGCAGTCACCAATCATTCATGATAGATAACGAGTCTGTAGCTTGGGGGTCCTTGTTGCTCTGTAGAGGCCGACGTGCGGTCCGGGTGGGGGCCCCGTGCGGCAGACCGATGCAGTTGAGGGTTGTCGGGCAACAAGAGAAAGGCAGCAAAAGATGGAGATATCTTTGGGATGGCGAGATGGTGGGTTGTCGTGAGTGGTGTCTGGTGTGTGTGTATGTGCGTTATTTTTTGGGGGGGTACACTACGAAACGAGGGTGAGGGATGCTAGTATCGGGCTGATTAGATGGTGGTGGTGGTGGTGGTGGTGGTGGTAGTGGTGATTCTGATACATCCCGAGGAGAATTAAAGAACAGAGATAGAAGAATGGAAACAAGGTAGATAAGGTGATGAGCTGTGTGCCTATGTTATGTCTGTAAATCCGCATGATATCGGGGTAAATGACGGCATCGTTTTCAAGTCGGGACTACCCCTGTGTTTGGACGAGTCATCGGAGCAACGATAGAACCACGGGCGCAATTACCATAAAGATACATCAGCTGGATACAAAGGTTCCTTCTTTTTCTTTTGTCGGGTTAATTAACGGTAGAATCACGACAAAGCAAGATACAGAAGTTGCCGTCGCCTAGTCCGACTCCGACTCCGACTCCGACTCTGATCTTATGGTCATTTAGTATGGCCGCCAACAAAATACAAAATGCACGGTGACAGCATATAACCCCCCAGAATTCCATTTAAAAGTCACTACATTGACATTTACCTTCTAAAAGCTCATCCCTAAAATACTCAAAATGCGACGCGGCACGGGGCTCCTTTTTGACCTTCTGCGGGCTTTGCTGCTTTGGGAAGGTGCGTTAGTGCAGTTCAATTGAATGTAACATGGGTGGGGCCGTTGTAGTTCCGGTTGCTGTTTGTGAATGGGATTGGAAGGAGCGATTTTGAGGTTACAGGACGAGGAAGGTAGGGAGTGGGGGCGGATGGTGATTGGTCTTTTGTCCCCCCCTGTATGCGAATCCTTTGGGCTCCTGTAATACAGAGGTTTCCGTTATGCTTAATTTTGCACGTCGCCTTTTCGGGGTGGTGGATTATAACGTGGGTTTATAACCCTAACACTAATACTACTCTGAAATCCACGTAAACCTATATGCCCTTTCCAAGAGGCTAGCTTCGAATGCCGGTTAATAACAGTTTGTAACTAAACTCGTCTCGTCCTCGTCTGGTCTCGGAAAAGTGTGTGTGTGTCCGTGTGTTTGTTTGCTTGTACGATGGGGAGCATCAGATCTCTAGTTCGTTATCTCCATCAAGGTATTTTTGTATCAGGGCAAGATGATAGTTGCTGTTTCTTTTCAGGCAGGCGAATTTTCCGGGTGACATCCTGGTCTGCTTCCTTTTAAAAATCTATCTTGGACGTAGTGGAGGGTTTCTGTGGGCAGATGGAGTTTCCCGTGTGAAATGGAAGGGGGAGGAGAAGGCAGGAGAGGTGGGAAGGGAGCATGATTTGGAAGATAGAAATGGAAAGAAAGTGTCTGGTGGTCTGAGGAGAAATATCAAGGTTTCCCGGGGAGACCGTTGGTGGGGCTGGTGATTCGTACCCTACAGTGTTGCAGATAAAAACTATAAGTTGTTTAAACTTGATCTTTTGAACAACTACCTACTGACACCATTCCATCTGTAGTCTAGGTACCTCTGAACCCTGCCAATGTATAAACAAACATTGTCATCAAGACCAGCCCTTGAAGATTCACTCTATAACACATCACTCAACAACTTGGATCCCGTCCCCTTTTCTCCAGTTTACCGAATGAACAAGAATGCAAAAAACCAAGCCTAGAGTTCGTCTTGGCCTCTTGGCTTGCTGAACATTTCGTGGCCAGGCTAGGCCAAGACTAGGCCAGCTCAGTTCACAGAGAGGCCATCGGCCTCCTCCCCCTACGGACCCACGCACCTACCATGTCACCTCGACATACCCGTCCAAGCTTTCAACATCCATGAGCTTGTTTCTCATATCGTTGCGACGTTCCTGTCTTGGCAGGTCGTTCGGAGGACCCGTTTGAGAGAGAGAAAGAGAAAGAGAGAAGAAGGGTGCTATATTGGGCTAACATACGGTCGGCGTTGTGTAGTTGGCTCTGGCCGTTGCTGAGTTATTATTCGTTGAGCCGTTGAGTGAGTTAATAGAAGGAGTGAGGCCGAGAACTGTGACTGAGCACGAAAATGGCGATGGATGAGGTGCTTGTGGGTTGTCACAAGCACTTGCCAAATTGGGATAAGTGAGGTGCAGTTCACTTACACTCCCTACCTTATCCCTTTGAAGCAAGAGATACCCCCCCCTCCCCCCCCTACGCTGACTTGTATGTGAATATCGACTTTTGTTACGATTCACACAGAAGTTCACAGATAGAGTTACAGAGTGTAAGAGAGATAGAGAGATACACACACACACTTCTGATATTGGATTACACCTTCAGAATCCAAAGCCGGATTCACTTCCAACAATCCGATATAAAAACCCCGGGCCCCTCCCGTCTTTCTGGCCTTTCCTCTCTCTTCTTTTCTTCACCAGGCTCGCATCCGCACCTTCAGTCTCTTCTTACCTTTACCAACACTTCTTGGACTTTTCTCCTTTTTCTTCTTCTCACCCCTACATTCGCTTATCCAGCCTACTCTCCTCATCCAGTCCCTTTCTTGATCTAATATCTTAACATCTATCAAAATGGCTCCCTCCGTCAACGCTTTCCTCCTCGCGGCTCTGACCGTCGCCCAGGTCGCCCTCGGTGCTCCTGCCGCCGAGGCCGTTCCTACCAACGGCACCGTCTCCTCCATAGAGCAGGTCGCCAACCCCGCCTTCATCAAGAACGGCCCTGTCGCTCTGGCCCGCGCCTACAAGAAGTTTGGCATCAAGGTCCCTGACAACGTCGCCGCTGCTGCTGAGCGCGCTGTCAACTCCACCGCCTTCGCTGCTGCCAAGGTCCGCCGTGGCACTGGTTCCGCCACCACCACTCCCGAGCCTTATGACTTGGAGTACCTGACCCCCGTCCAGATCGGTACCCCCGCTCAGACTCTTAACCTGGACTTTGACACTGGTTCCTCCGACCTGTGGGTCTTCTCTTCGTCGACCCCTTCGTCCACCGGCCACTCCGTCTACAACCCCTCCAAGTCCACTACCTCCAAGCGCCTGACTGGCCAGACCTGGTCCATCTCCTACGGTGATGGCTCCTCGTCTTCCGGTACCGTCTACTCCGATGTTGTCTCCATCGGCGGTCTGGCCGTCACTGCCCAGGCTGTTGAGGCTGCCACCAAGATCTCGGACGAGTTCGCTTCTGAGACCAACCTGGACGGTCTCCTGGGTCTTGCCTTCTCCTCCATCAACACCGTCACCCCCACCCAACAAAAGGTCTTCTGGGACAACGCCCTGTCCTCGCTCCCCACCGGTGTCTTCACTGTTGACCTGAAGCACTCCACCCCCGGCAAGTACAACTTTGGTTACATTGACAGCTCTGCCTACACCGGCAGCATCGGTTACACCTCGGTTGACTCCTCCCAGGGTTTCTGGACCTTCAGCACCACCAACTACGGTGTCGGCTCCACCATCACTAGCCGTGCCCTCTCTGGTATTGCTGACACCGGCACCACCCTGCTGCTGCTCCCTGACGCCGTAGTCTCGGCCTACTACAAGAAGGTCTCCGGCTCTTCGTACGACAGCTACAACGGTGGTTACGTCTTCCCCTGCTCCACCACCGCCCCTGACTTCCTCTTCACTGTCGGCGGTGTCAAGATCACCATCCCCGGTGAGTACATGTCTTACGAGGCTGTTGACTCTACCGGAGAGTCCTGCTACGGTGGTATGCAGTCGTCTGCGGACATTGGCATCAACATCTTTGGTGACATTGCCCTGAAGGCCGCCTTTGTTGTCTTTGATGGCCAGAACGAGCGTATTGGCTGGGCCGCCAAGAACCTGTAACTTGGTTTCGCTTTTGAGATCTTCTCTCGGGGGGGCCTTTTCCGATTCGGACACTGATTTCTGTTGATATCAACCTGGCCGATTACCTCTAGGAATCATGTTGGACTTCTCCCCGGCACACTTAAAAAAATATTACTGCCTAAAAATGTCATTACTTAATTCCTCTCAGCTGCGTGATGCCCTCCTACCCACGATCATTTTTCTATATGATTACACATTCGTTTTATGCTTCCCACGGATACTTCCTCTCCTGTATATACTCCCTGCTCCGGGCCTGGCCACCTGTCTATATTTCTCCAGGTCAGGAATCATATTGTATATAATCTGCTTCCGGATTTGTTTTGCTCTTTTCTGGTTTTTTTTTTTCCCTCATATCATAAAAATACATACATACATATATATATTAGTTGTTCCTTAACTTGATTGTTTCCTTGGATCGTGACAGGTGATAAAAGCCTAGAACAAGCTTCAATTATGACGAACATGAACATTGTTAACCTTTGATAGAAGCCAGAAACATCGAGACCGGTGAATTATGCAAGAGGGAACCCGTGTTCATTCTGGACATGATAGGAACACGTAGACAAAGTGGTCAAGGACACCCGATGTGTGATGCTGAGGTTCTTGGATGTCATATGTGATGAATAGAAACCAAGATATAGATACTTGACTCCTATGTCTCCTTGAAGCTGTGTCACGTGTGATCAGATGGGATGATGCGTTCAATGATGAAGTGAGACAGTAGTCAATAACTATAGAAAGTCGATAGATGCGAAAGAGTGGTTGACACGGCCAGAAAGTACCATGGAACCAGAGTATTGACTTGTGTAACATCAAGTCCGGGCGTGGCTACGGACCACTGGGAAGTAGCAGATGGAATTCTCCAGACCATGCAATGATATAGCAAGAAGCAAGGCAAATAAAACGAAAATATACTCATCCATACCTCGTCTCAAATTGTCCAATGTCGCCATGACCTTTGTGCTTACCACAGTCCACTCGGCTCTGGCTTAATACAGAAACATCTATCTCTATTAAGCAAGAGTCCTGTACAGTCTCAACCCTATCCGCCCTTGGTTGGATCCTTCTCAAACCCTGCCTACAACATACTCTACCCCTCTACCCCTCAGAAACCCTTTCTCAGGAACTAATATGTAGGTACATCTGCCATGCTACCCCTCTCCTGCCCCGCCGACCTCGGACTTTTCATCAACTATTGCTGCACGACAGCAGCAGCTACTACGTTGCTGCCTGTGCAGATAATCGGTATGCACGATGTGTACGATGTATGCATGCACCGTATAAATTAAAGATGATATGGGTGGGTGACGCAGTGCGATACGAGAGGGTGTTTAGGATGGTACGAGGGGCTATTTTTGGCAGAGAGGGAGTGTTTAGACAGAGTTGATCCAGAATTGTCGTATGTGGTTGCTAATTAGCGTGACCGGCAAATATCGGACTCTTTGATAGAGCCCTCATTATAATATATTACAATGAATCTATCTATTCATATCCTCTTCATGACCCTCGTCATCAACTTTTATTTTTACCCCTTTGCCTAATGGCTACGCTGTGGCACTTGACATGCAGAAGCTGCCACCCATGATCCATGCTCTTGCATGAGTACAAGGCGTTTTTTTTTTCTTCTATTTGATATTTGAAGACGAGGATAGTGCTATTACTGTATTGGCGAATATATCTTGCATGTGATTCGATTGGATATCAAATGGGATATCCACGGGGTATTGGATAGTGACCATTTCAGTCTCATACCCGTTGGCTACAGTCCTATATATGTAAGTAAGTGCACAGTTAAATGCACAGTGTCGTCATTGTGAGCTTTCGTTTTGGAGATCTTGGCACCATATCAAGTCAAACAATCACAAATGAGGCCCTGTCTAGCATAGGTAGGTAGTCTTTCACCGCCCAATCAACGCCATCCTGCATGAGAGATTGATGTAGTTTAGAGAAAACATAATCAAAAAGTCCCTTTCCTGATACTGTAAAGACCAAGCTCCTTTTCCTTTGGATGATGACATTGCTAACAAGGTTTTCCCTCTATAGGAAAAGAATTCAGCCCTTGTGAAGGTCCCCCGTGCCCGTGCTACAGACTTGTTCCCCCCCCCCCGGACTCTGAGAAAATCCTCTTGGCTTGTTTCTACAATGGAGTTTTACGTCATAGCGACTAGGGAGACCACAGTGACAGGGCCCTCTCGAACTTGATATAGAATGACTGATGAGCTTATAAGAATATGACATGAATTAGTGGCTTATTACACAATCCGGCTACATGCAGGGCAGTTATAAATAATTGCTGGAGTATTTTCGAGGCCTGCCACTGATATCTCCAAGATCCGACGAATGGCCGGACAATATGCGGATCAGAACAATGTCCTTGAACCCTCGGCTATCCATCCCTGTGAGAATGGTTGATAGTCGCCTAGAGGTCTTCACATATAGATTTATTTTATATGCACGTTTGACCATGACGTTGCTAGCCGGCAAAAGCTGAAAGCCCCCGAGTGATCAACCATGCGCCACATGTAGTGTGTGTGGCGTCGTATCAGCCACACATAGCCCTAAATAGTGGGACCCTAAAAGTACAAGGAGAGCGTTCAGTCGGAGACTTTTGGCCTTGATCAAAGTTCAAGTCGAGTTTACCAACTGTAACCACAAGCTTGGATTAAGCCTCAATTTAACGCCTCATATTGGCTTGATATTCGATTGATCGTTTCTCTCTTGGGGAGATGATGGAACAGGAGCTGAGGATACACACACACACACAGAGAGAGAGGGGGAGGGAGAGCAATCTTTAGGCTGTACATCCAGTCCCGAGTTTGGCTAAAGCGGTGGGCCGCATCAAATGCAGTCGACGAGTACATTATCACAAGTCTAGACCCTCGCCGGTCCCTCGGGCAAATAGCGCCAAGGTCTGATAACGCTAGTGGATGTCAGGTCTTGGTATAATGGACGGCTCAGTGGGGGCAGAGAGCGGCCATATTGACTGGTTAGCGGACGGCGGTAGGCTAGGATGATCCGGAACCTCGTGTTCGGGATACAGGCGGGGCGGAGATTATAGGAGTGGGAGTGGGTGGTATGGGTGGAGGGGTTCTCACGAGGTGTTTTTGTTGTAGATGAATGTGATGGATTAGAAGCTGTAGGTTGATATCTGTGACTGTATTAATTTTGTATATACAACACTGCCCTCAGTCTGGTTGCTTTGCTTTGAGCCAACCATTGAAATACAGTAACCTGTACGAATGTGTGATTGTAGGTCCCTAGATGTATGCATATTTGCAAGACACAACAGCCCTCCATCTATCATTTCCCTCTTCTTGAGAGGCGGGATGGTGAGTGAGAATGAGGGGAGGAGGAAGAGGATCATGTGATGAGAGGAGACATGCAGGTGAGTAATCATTTGCGGTAGTCGTCGAAAGCCGTTGGCTGCCGTGAAGGGGGCGGAGGGAAATTTACCAGAGATGGTATGCCTACCTATGTCTTCAGCTGTTACTACGCTGGTGTTTAGGTAATTTGGTTGGAGGTTACTGAGAAACCAAAATCACCTAACCCACTGCACACCTCTTTGGACTGCCAGCATATGAATCCGCCCGCACATCCTTCATTCCTTTGTCTATCAGTAAACAGCAAAAAATAATACGACCTGAGGCACTAATATATCTATTTACCTACACTCATGTACATCGTATACATGCACTTACTACTCGTACCATCCACCCTTGAATCCCCCTCATTCCGCAAGAACAGCGTCTCCGTCCTCTCATTGGTCGGTTCCTTTCCCGCGTAGTTGATAAAAGACCAGGCGAGACAGAGAGAAGAATGACAGGGTTGGACTCTTTAGTTTGCTACAAGGAGGGTTATCCGATTATGTGTAGAGGGCAGATCATAAGAGGGGGGGGGGGGGGGGGAGATGACACGGGCGATGTTGTGAAGAGGCCGTTCTGCATTGTGATTGGCTGAATGGGGGTTACAGCCGAAGCAGGGGTGTTTCCAGATTGGGGAGACAGTGTTAGTGGGGATATTTAAAGGGAGCAAGATATAAAAGACGGAGATATAATAGTTGAGAGCTAGAGTTTTAGTAGCCTATATGAGTGGTTAGATGCACTGGTAATCTCACAACTTTTACATCTTGGTTTATCAATGGGATTCACTTTCAGATTGTACCATCAGTAACTCCTTTATGTATGAACAGTGTGGCATATTGTATATATACTGTCACAATATCAGTATATCTAACCCCATGCACCACGGTTCCCATTTGAGTCACCTACCTGTAATATTCCACTCACTCCTATTGTGTTTGTGTGTGTTTATATCACAATTGTTTATAGTGTATATTCCAGACGCCATATTCAGTGTCTCTTTGCTTATCTCCACAGTTTCACTTGTACAGAAGTCCCTGGACTGTAAACTTTTCTATAACTGCCCCCCCCCCTCCCCCATCATCATTGCTTTTTAATTTCACCTCACTTTTATATACATTCTCCCCTTCTTATTATCTTGCTATTCCGTTCATCACTCTGAACCCCTTCATTTCCCGCAACATAAGTTCTCACCTGCTTGACGCACCATAATACACAAAAGACCCTTTTTGTCTAATCTCTGGGTGGAGCCGAAGGGTTGAATGACGGACAATCGGTGACCATTCAAGGGTTTAAGGTGTTAATCGGGGGGGACAAGTCTGTAGCACGGGCACGGGGGACCTTCACAAGGACTGGATGCATGGGTTGGAAGTAGGTACATAGGTACTTTGGGTCATGAATAATAAGAGTGGGACGGGAAAAGCTTGGGGTGCCGAGGACTTTTGTGTCGAATAGAGGTAGTGTGAACGTGATGTCCGGGGCGTTTCTTTTTTTGGGGGGGTCATGGGGGAGAGGGGGGATAAAGTTCCCAGTAATACGGAATGTAATAACTCCATAACTGTATAACCACCTTGCAAACATTATCGGCTTACGATTTTCAACCATACACGCGATATCAGTAAGGTACTATCCACAAATGCCTCAACCGTCACTTTCTTTTATTTATTTTTATTTATTATTTTTTGGGGGAATTTCTATCCAACCAGAAGCCACCGTCATGTTCTTCACCCACTTTAGTCCCGAATGTCCGAGCATACCTGAGATATCACAGCACGCCCCAACGGGTCATTACTACGGTTTCTACAAGCTTTTCATGCGGGCAGCGGGTCATAGTTATACAGTATGCAGTATGCAGTATGCAGTATGCAGTACGCGGTGTATATACCATATATATGCATGTTGTTTAAGTATTGCAAGATGCGGTTACAGGTTGCGGTAGTGGGGGATGCAGGGAATGGGGTGTGATGGGTTAGCGGAAGGAATTTGAAGGTGTAAACAGCCGCCCATGGAGGGGGCAAGGGAAATCCTAGGTAAATCTAATGGGCAAGAAGAGTTGAAGGAAGTTTGCTTCGGGGTTCAGGGTTTGGCAAAGCGCTTAAGTGGATATACAGAACCCTAACATAATCTCTTGACGGAAATATAAACAAGATTACACACTCAAAATCATCATGTTCCAGTTATCAGTAGCTTCCAACAGCTTCCAGACACTCTTCTATTGTCCCTTCACACTTCAAGAACTCCCAAGTACCGACATAAAAATTATTGATCCATTGTGACTACTCTACGACTTCCTCAATCTCTTATCGTGATCACTACCTGCCCATTGCTCACCTGGTTTTTGCTAATTTTATTCTGTCAAATATCACAAAAGCATCCCGCCTCGGCCTTTATATGATTTGGTGAGGCGGATGTAACTGACTTGTGGCATCATGATTGCAGAGTGAAGGACTCTCTCTACTTATGCATGCAAGGTATATATACATATTCAAATAACACGCCAACACTTCAGCAGAGGAAAAAGTTTTAGCTTGTTGGATGTGACTGGAAACAGGTATGACCGGAAGATATTAAAAAAAAAAAAAAACCATGAATATGGGGAGATGAATGAGCAGAAGGTCATTACTTGGGGTCCAAGTGACGGGAGGGGGGGAGAGAAGATGCAGAGACATGGAACTCCGAGGACGGAAGGACGTCTAGAAGGGATCGACAGGTTATGTGCTGACCATTTGGCTGACTTTCAGGGCTATGAATTGGGGGGATTTGAATGTGTGTTTGATATGGTGGGATGGTGTAGGTAGGTAGGTAGGTAGGTATGCCGTGGTCTAGTCTGACAAGAAAAAGAAAAGAAAAAAAAAAAGAAATTCCTTGGAATTCGGAAGAAACTATCTGGGATAAATGAAACAGGGAAGGAGAGAAATAGTTTGAAAATTCTTGAGATAAAAAAACCAATAAAATAAATAACAAAGGCAGGAATCAACCGTGCCGAAGCCGTGTTTCATCGTCCTATACCCCATCTATTCCTCCGCCTCCCATCCTAGGTTTCAAGGGCATATACGCCTTCATATTGGCCAGTAAATTCTTGGAGGAGACTGGGACGAAGGAACAAAGTAACGCTGCAAGAAGACCAAGAAGAAGAAGACGGCCGTGGATAGAGAAGTATAGAGAGAGAGAGAGAGAGAGAGAGAGAGAGCAAGAGATGAATGGTAGGGGGAAAAGGAGGGGATGGGTTTGAGAATCAAGTAAGTGGCCGGGAGGGGAGACTATTGAATGGGGATATCCTATCTGCGATTAGAGGGATAGACCGGGTATTTGGTATGGAGTGAGCAGAAACTAAGTTGAAAGATTTAGTGGACCGATGGAAGAACAATAGAATGGCGGCCGCTAGGAATAAGAGCCAGGAGACTAGCTCCAGCCAAGTAGCTTTTTTTATTATTTTATTTATGTTTAAGTTTAGCTAGTATGTATCTCTTTGAATTAATGATAGAAAGGGGGGGGGGGTCTAGAGAACAGTAAAGAAGAAACAAGAATACTTGTCCTCTAAGAATACATTCATTGGGTGCCTCCCTCAATTCTGATATCACCACTAACTAACACACACGACGTTTAAAAAACGCACAGTGTGTATATCTGGTATGAACAGTGCTGTTAGCCCAGCGGCGGCAAGAGCGATCGTTAACTGGGGCGGATTGACTGGGGTATAAAAAAATACCAGACGTTAAATTTGATAAATTCTTTTTTGGCTATATTTTTATTTTATTTTGTTTTGTTTTAGAAATCAGCCTCACGGATTCAATAACGGCCTCCAATATTTGTGGTAGGAAACCCATAGAGGAAACTGCCCAATGCAGATAATGGATGAAGATAACTTGAAGCAGAAGCAGAAGCTGGATATGTTCCTCTTTTCACATTGACTTTAACTTACGATTAGAAGGGTCTAGAATGACGGAGAATGGAAGACGGCATGTTGAATATTAATATTCGTGAGGCGGTTGTTTATCTCCTTTCAAGTATCGCAAGTTGATGTATGCTATATCTCGCCCTCTTTTGGCTTCTGCAGGGCAGTTGCCGGTTGTGTAAGTTACTGCTATTGACCTGCCACTATAAGGAGTTATTGCCTTGGATTTTTAATCTTTTTTATTTTTATTTTTAATCTTTTTTATTTTATTTGAATTCTTTTTTTACCATCTAATTCTGATAATGTTCTCAAGGCAAGCCCAGAATGCTGCTGCAGAGACGAGAGGGAGCCTGCGGGGGCTGTGTGTGCTTGCAAAATAGAAAACAGTGATTTTTTTCCACTAAAATCCCAAAAGTCTGGCCCCTTCCTTTATCAAGGCAAGGGTTTCTCCTCGTTTTGTTGGGTTACTAACACAGTGCGAATCATTCACACACAATTTACCGTTTTCTCACGATATAGCCAACACAAGCATCGATTGATTAGCAGACAAACACCTATAATTGGTAGAGAGGTGTGTATACTGTAAAGAGTGGCGTCCAATTCCCTCCCAGTGAAGCTACTCATCTGAAATCCCAAAGCTGGTATTCCTCGCATTGACTTTATTGACTTCTACCGGCTTCTGTACTCGCTGTTTCGTGGCCTCCCTCTGATATATTCCCTCGCGGGACCTCGAGTCCTTCCTAGCCACTGACTGGCTGGATTTTGCCAAAGAAGAACCACCCAATATGCAGGGCCCTGAGAGGAAACAAGAGGAAACGAGAGGAAACGAGAGGAAATACGGGACAACACAAAGTTATTTGTGGGTGGTTCCCAAACTGGGCAAAGTAAATGGCTGCATAAGCCCGTAAATGGAGTGGTTCAAATAGAAACAAGAGAAAAATCTACCGTATTGGCCCCATCATGAAATACCAGCGTATTGGTCTCTAGAGGACATGAATTCTGTCTGCCAGGCTTGATGCCAGGCTTGATGCCAGGCTTGATGGGCCACAGTGCCACTCACACGGTTCAATTCAAGTATGTATGCAGCTTCCTTCCTGCAAGGTCGCTCGTGAGCCACACACCCTCTTTCCTTCCAAATCTAGACATTCAAAGTCACCCTGCGTCACACGGGCATTTTGTACTCAGGAAGCGGCCCTTTTTTTGTTCTTTATTTTTTGTTCTTTATTTTTATTTCTTTATTTTATTTTATTTATTTTTATTATTTTTCTTTAATTTTTTTTTTGGCTCTTGTTATATGCTTTTTTTTGTTCTTTTCGCTCATCATTTTCCGGCGGGGGTGTACCGTTTATTCATTCAAGGAAGGAACCCACGCAAGTTATTGTTACCATCAAACAGTATCGCAGGTTCTGCCTAGTATATCTCGGCCAAAACTGGCAACTACTTAAATTTTTTCTTTCGGCCCCCCTCACTTTTGCTAAATCTTTCCCTCCTCTTCCTCCTTCTTCTCTTCTTCTTCCTTTCCTCCTCACGGGAATCCTCGTCTTTCTTTCTCTAACCCACCCTTCATTTTCTCTTCGTTTCTTTTTTCTGTTTCAAATTTTTTTTTTCTTGTCCGTCTTGTGGGAATATAACCACCGAAACCGAAACCGAAACCAAAAATCTATATCGTCAACTTAACTGGCTGCATATAATACCTTTGTCACTTCTTGCCCTGCCGTGTACATATCGTACCCACCCGTACATATACATATCAAGCCCCCCCCCCACCTCCTTCTCCTCTTCGGATACCCGTCTTGAGCACTGGACAGTCTCCATCATTACACACTTCCACATCCTCTCTCTCCATCGACTCTCTCACAATGCCCGTGCAGCTCCTACCTGCTTCGGCTGCGGCTTTTGCCCCCAGGGCTTCCTCAGTCAATGTTGTTCTGGGCTCCAAGATCGACACTTGGCTAACCCAAACCCTTAAGCGTATAAACCGGGTGAAGCGTCCCCTCAATAGCGTCCCCCAACACCAACGTTGCTTGACCGAGACTCTGTCGTCACCAAACGCCATCTGGACCCTGTGCTCAATATTGCTGGGCAAGGCTCCTGAATCTCAGTTGCAATGTGACAACGGCCCGGTGTCGGATGCTCTTGCTAACTACACAATGGTCCATGTCGAGGCATACATTGTTCATGTCGACATGGTTCTGCGCAACGAGGTTGCCTTCAAGTTGACCCCGGATACTATTGAGACTCTTGTCGATTATCACAAGCATGTTCATTGCACTGACGCCAAGGCCAATACTTCCCAGTGGCCTGAAAAGGACTCTCAGATTAAAAAGTTACACGAGGACTTTGTCCAGGCTGTCAACAAGTATGTCTTCCGCACTCCTGTCAACGCCCTGGAAGGCTTGGAAGAAGAAGGTGCTGGCGAGCTGCTGTGTGGTCGTGCTGAGGAAGTCAAGACGGCCATCACTACTATGATGAAACCGCTTCTGCCTCCTCCACCTCCTGCTCCACGCATCATTGACGTCGTCCGCCGTCAGCCTCTGCTATCAACCTCGAGCCACCACAGCCATATCCCGCACTGGTCCCAACCCACCCCGCCGACCACCATGCCCGCCATCGAGCCATGGCGTGTTCTGGGTTCCAGCTCTGGAGTCAACCAATTCGACATCCTTCCCACCACCACCTCCACATCAGCCCCCTCTTCCTCCATTGCCGTCAGCTCCGCTGCTGCCATGTCCATGGCTGCTTACACGACTGCCGATCCATCTTCATCGCCATTGTGGACCACCGCCAACATGTGCATGTCCGACATGAGCCGCCTAGGCGGTCACCACCACATGCACGACTCGCCTCCCATGCCGTCCTCCCAGATCATGCCTTCGTATGTTCCATTTACATCCCCCGAGATGCTCTACTCGCCGCAACCACCTGTATCGGCGCCCATGGCCATGTCACCCATGGAGTCCATGATGGGTGGTGTCCAGTGTGGTATTGGCATGGGCTTTGGAACCTTTGTCGGTTGGGACCGCTACCAGGAGCTTCCTACCATGTAGCAACCAGCGCCTGTATCGGGACCCAGCTACTATCCTGTAGTGACCAACCCACCAGTGACGAGCCCTAGCTCGCCTCAGTAGAATGTGTGTCATCTGTTGGCACTCGGGGTCCGGATCCCGAGACAGGCATATATAATGGCAGGGCTTTGCTTCCTCATTGGCAGCTGAGCCAGTGGCGACTCCTCATCCTCTTTTCGGTTTTTCCCACTTTTCGATTCTTGCTTCTTAATTTTGTTTATCTTTCTTTTTTTTTATCTTTTTTTGTTTTTTTGTTTTTTTTTTTACACTTCCCTTTGTCTCTCATATTTGGAAGAAAGAAAGGCCCTGCAGCAATGCAATCATCATCCATCGACAATATCACTCGACATATTTTGAGTAATTTTTCTTGGTTTCTATTCCCTTTTTTTTTCTTTTTCAAAGACAGGAAACTATATATTTTATCCTTTTTTTTTTTTAATTCCTTCTTTCCTTCTTTCTATCCTCCTTCCTCTTTTCTATTCCGCTTCGAAAAATCGACCAAAAACAGAATCTGCCCGCTGTTAGCAAGGAAGGAACATGAAAAGATTCTGTAAAAAAATAAAAATAAAAATAAAAAAATAAAAATAAAAATAAAAAATAAAAATAAAAAATAAAAATAAAATAAAAATAAAATAAAAGTCTGCAGATTGTTTTAAATCTAGCGGACTGACTTGGCTTTTCGCTAGTAATTTTTCCAATTTTTCCAATTTTTAAAAAAGATTGTGTTTCTGGAACGGGGAACGAGACAATGCTGTCTTGAAGATTTAGGATTCGTTTGTTGGGCCTAATGACACAAGGGCGGTGGAAGAGAGAGAAAGAGAGAGAGAGAGAGAGAGAGAGAGAGAGACCAAATCTACAATCTAGCTTGCGATGCGGAAATGTACAGCCTCGTTAGCAAGGCTTCACTTGATTTCTTTTTTTAATTCCAAAAGGGAAGGCACAACCCACAAATATTGATCACCTGAATAAAGGAATATCGGCAGGCGCAAAAGGAGAAGGAGGGTCGAGCTTCCTTCTACATTGGGTTCTGATACAGGGTGGATGACGATGGAACAATGACGACGACAGACAGGTACTTGGGTACCCCCTATGTCTCCATGTCTATGTGCTTAGTCTACCTTTTCATGATCTTTATAGTAAGAGTACAAAAAGAAAAGAAGAAAAGGTACTGAAAATAGACTATTTCAAAAGCGGCATGTTTTATTATTATCTCATATTTTGTCATCTCACGGTACACAAGGCTTAAAGCCTACGACTAAGCTCAACCAGAAGAAAAAGGAAAAGGAGAATATATCACTGTGTCTATCGAAACGAATTGTAAACAAGAGAGGAAAAAGAAAAAAAAAAAAAGAAAAAAAGAACTTGTTAGTCTACATCTCTGTTTGATATCTCTGTTTGATATCACTATAATCGTGTCACCTCTCTATCCGACATCATCGTTTGACAGTCACATAATATACCAGCGGCCGGCTGCCGTTTTTCCGTGTAGTGTTTTCTTGTTTCTTGGAGAGACATTGGCCAAATAGTAGCAAGGCCAGGCCAGAGAGGTTCCAGTGAATGCTACCACAGCAGATAGGTAGATTGGGGCCTTTTTTCTGTAGTGTGTGTATGTGTGTATGTGTGTATGTGTGTATGTGTGTATGTGCGTATGTGTATGTGTGTCTTGGTCTAGTAAACGCTATGAAGGGAGAGGGACCTTGGCTGCATATGATCCGGTTTCCGGGTTTCTAAATGTAGTTTTGCTTGATGGGGTGATGGAGGTTTGATGATATGGATACATAAGGGAGTAGTATGTGGTTCTTTTTTTTTTTTTTCTTCTTCTTCTTTCTTTGCCACATAAAGGAGCCATGATTCTTCCTTCCTATCCTATCTCTTTACATCCATCAGAACTCGTCAAATCAACAATAACTCTTCAACCTCGGACCTATATGTATATATCCAAATATATTTCTCTTTTTTTTTTCTCTCTTTTTTTTCTCCAAAAATCCACATTATCCACTAGCTCCAACCCTAAAGCCAAAAAGTGGGTCTTATCTGTTACACAACATGGCACCAAGTAACATTACCATGGGATGCAGCAAAAAAAAGGAAATTTTAAAAAAATTAAAAATTAAAAATTAAAAAAACTAAATTAAAAATTAAAAAAATAAAATTAAATCAATAAAATTAAAAATTAAAAACTTAAAAATAAATTAAAAATAAATAAAAAATAAATAAATAAATAAAAATAAATATACATATATTTCCCTTGGTTGGTTGGAAAAGGAGTGGTTGGCTGGATCTCAACGGAATTCAAAGGGTAGTTGGTAAATGCTTCACGATAACGATAACGATGATGATGATGATGTTGTGATAGATATACAATATTGAGACACTCAGTTTCTCCTTTATTATCAGACCATTCATCCCCAACGTTGGATCTTTATCATGGTATATACCGCATGGTATCATAGCATGTACCGTACATTACCGGGTTCATGTCAGACAAGCTTGACGGCTGACCGTCCTGAGCCGTCCCAGAAATTGAAAATATAACACATCCCTAAAGGACAGATATCATTTCACGTCCACGTCTCTTGAAAAGAAAACAATAAAAATTTTTAATCAGAAAATATGTTGAAAAATAACAACATCCTTCATCCCACACCATTCTACCCAAATTCAGCCCAACAACAACGCCAAAAGACTTCCACGCCCCCCTCCCCCTCCTCCCCCCTCGTGTAACCCGCCGCTAGCCTGCTATTGTCATCTGTTCTAGACCCCCCCCCTTCCCAAAGTCTGACGTCAGCCTTTTTTTTTTTTTTTTAGTTGGGTTATCTGTTGGTCATCGCTTGGGAGTTTGGGCACGCTCAGGACATTGGTGAGAGTGTTCCGAGGGGCCGGTTGTCGCTGTGTTTTTTTTGTGTCACTAAATTTCAACGACAACTGTATCTAGTTGGGTATGTGGTTTTTTTTTTTTGATAATAATTGGCATGTGTTTCTCCCTAACAACCGTCTACCTGCTATTTTTACAACGCTTTTTTTCTCTTCTTCTTTTTTTACTTTGGCAATCCATCTTTTGTTGGCCCCTAAATCATCACATGTGGCCGGCCACCTTCCTCCGGTCTACGCTGACTCGGTTACTTTGTACAACCATCCCGTGTGACGATACCAACTTGGGAAACCCTGTCTCCGGCGAATAGGAAGTAAGCATTTCTTTCTCCATATTTTTGTCGTATTTTCTTGTATACATCTAGAGGAGGTTTTTGATGAGCTGGGGCTCATAGATGTTGCGGTTGAGCAGATGTAGTAGTGACATTAGATGTAGTATCCATGGTACTTTTGTAGATAAGCTGGAGAAAAATATGTTAGTTTTCTCACAGTACAGGTATTGTTGGCCACTGGTAGGGTTACATCAAAGGTTAGGGTTCTGTTCCAAAAAGGCTGTATTTATTTTTATAGTGCCCTGTGCAACTTGAATTTTATCACCAAAACTCTATACTTTAGCACCTACTAGTTACCCTAAATACACTCTGACTATGTGCAAATCTCTATCGCTATCAGAACGCGTCAAAACGCCAGAGCCAACATCACGACTTTCGCATGTGACTAAAGACAAAAACTGCCAAGCTCAACACAAAAACAACATCACTGATTTTTTCATAAAATTTTTTTTTTTTTGTTCTTTCCCCCCCCCCCCTAAATTACATCTTGTATCAACTGTAGTCTCATTCCCTCCCCCTTTTTTATCTCGCCAAAAATGGCGTCCCCCGACGATATCGATACCGAACTCCGCCATCTCACCGACGACGTCATCTACGGTACGGTTCCTCCCCTCTCCTCCCCCTCCCAAATTCACCTCCTGTACTAACATCTCGCCAGCCTCAAAACTCCCACCCCGCCAACGCGGCACTCCCATCCGCACCACCATCGACACCCTCGCCGGCCTCGCTTATTCCCACGGCCTCACCACCCCCCACCTAACCACCCTCATCGACCTCATCACACAGCCTTCTCACCTCGATCAAGCCTCTCTCGCCACTCTTGCCAAGAATCTCTACCCGGCTACTACAGTTCCCGCCGAGTTGGTGGTTAGAGCAGTGGCTGCGTTGGGTCATGGGGAGTTGAAGGTGGGGTTTGCGATTCAGGCCGTTTTGGTGAAGTGGCTGATTATGGTGCAGCATGTCGTGGATAAGCCAGAGGTGCTTGGCCGGGTGTATAGTGTGCTTTTTAATTTGTTGGATACGGGGGCTATTAGAGCTGTAGTTTGCCATTTGCTGGCCCTGGTGACTCGACGGAGACATGTGAGGCCGTTCCGGATTCAATATCTGTAAGCTCTCACATCGTGTGGTGGAACACTTACCAAAAAAAAAAAAAAAACAGGTAGAGACTAACAACCATAGGATGGACTTGTCATTGAGGCAGGGCTCGGATCCAGCCATTATTGGCCTGTTACGGGTGTATAAGGATTACTATCCCGAGATCATCGTTGGCGAGGCCATCAAAGGCCGGGCTTCGGCATTCAAGCATCCAGACCCCGCCTGGCGGGCCCGTCTTGATGAAATCCAAGAAGAACATTTACGGAACAATCAGCCAACCGACTTGACCCAACCACACTCTGGATTCCGCTCCCGGCGAGTCCTCGGCGTTCGTGCAAAGTCGCTGGTTCCGGGGACTCACACGTCACATGCTACAGAGGTAAGTCCCGGAGCATCGACACAACCACCTTGGCCACATCAAGCTAACTCGTATAGCAATCTATCACTCTTGAAGAAATCGACTCGGCAACCCACTTTGTTAATTCCCTTGAGAAAATCACTCTCCCCGATCAACTCATCGCCGTCGTCTCCGACCCTCTCCTGCAAAAGCTCCTTCTTCTCCGTCCCGCAGCTGCTACTCTTGGCCGCATCACTGCCTGGATATCCTCACTCGCCCGTGACATTGCCGATGACCCCTCCGACGTATCCATCTTAGCTGACATGCTATCTGTGCTATCCGACTACATCTCCGCCACCAAACACTTCCCCCCGGCTGTTCTCTCCTTCTTTCAACAGTTTATCCCAACCTGGAACGGCCACGACTGCCAAGAAGTAATTCTTCACATCTTGTCGTTTCTGCCCTTGAATTCCTGGACAACACTCTACTCCTCCGTCATCCAACCCCTAGAATCCCGCCTTCTTTCCACTGCCGTCCACCACCACGGCGCCCAGAGGACTATGCTGATGTTCTATACGTCGCTCCTTCGTCACTGGTCCTCTCTATTCCTCGCCAATGATCCCCAAGCAGAATCCGCCACAAGCATCACCACGTTAATCTCCCACGGAAACCTCCTCACCGCAACCCTCGCCCAGGGTGCCCCGCCAGGCTCCGGAATCGCCTCCTACCTCGTCATCCTCGACTTCTTTGAACAAAGCGCCGCCTGCTGTGCGATCCCCGGTCTCAAAGAGAACATCCGCATCATGCTCCCCGATTCCGCCCTCATCTACGGCCTCATGTTCTCCCAATCTCCCGCCGTGCTTGCCCGTCTCTGCGCCGTTCTCTGCGTCTACAAGAAAGCTCTCGAGCAGGTTGTCCTCCTCCGTCGAGGCGGTGACAAACTCGTGGATTCCTCGTCATACCACAAGAGCTACGTTGACTTGTTTAATGGCTATCTGATGGATCTCGTCAACTGCATCTGGCGTCTTCGTGCTTTTTCCCGCGGAGACCCCAATGCCCAGGGTTGTCTACTCCCCCAGGAACTCGTCACCAGCCTCGACGAATACATCAAATCCCTCGACTCCTCCCTTGGCGTCGCCATGACCTTTGGCCTTTCTCTTTCCCCCTCTCTCTCTAGCATCTCTATTGCCGCCTTTCGTGAAATTGAACATGGCCGTATGCAGGAGGATCGCGACGCCGTGGTAAGGCGACATGCCGGGCCGGTGACGGCGCAGAGTTTGGCAAAGTTGGCGTCGCAGGGCGGTATTGAGATGGGGTTCCAAGAGTATAGGGTCAAGGTACTCAAGTATATGGACCAGAGGGGGTTGTTTGGGATTCCGGAGTTGATGAGGAATACCATGAAGATTTTGATGACACCGAGGAAGCCAGGTCCGGGGATGGGGGGGGCGTCGCAGGAGAGTGGCTCGGGGATTTCGCAGTCACAATCGACGGCTATGAGTATGTCGCAATAGGAGGAGGAGAGAACAAGGGTTAATATCCTATTATTATGTCAAGATATCCATATCATTTTTTTTTTCTTTTGATATTCTTTTGATACGATTCACGTGTTCTAATGTAGTACTTTCTAAGATTTGTGTCTCACTTCTATGCCTCCGCAACTCTAGGCTTCTTGGCCACCTTTTCTCACCTTCACTTCCACTTCTCCCCAAGCTCTCCCCACGGAGACTTGTTAGCCTTTACCTGATGCGCCTCCGCCTTAAAATGGTATCCCCTCGCCCTCGGCCTTGACCCAGTCCCCGTCGGCAGCATCTCCTCCCATGACCCTTTAAAGATTTCAATTCTCTTCTCAAATTCTCCCGTCCGGATCGCCTCTCTCACTCCCGCCAAGAACTTGACGAATACATGGAAATTATGCAGTTGGAGCAACGTCCACCCGAGCATTTCCTTGGCATTTAGCAAATGATGAATGAAGGCACGGTGGTGTCGTGTGCAGGAGTAGCAGGGACAGCTCGGGAGGATTGCCTCAAGAGAGGTGGCGTTTACGGGATCCCAGAGGTCGGTGCCGCTGGGGGAGGGCGTCGTAGGGATGATTTCGTCGGTAGAAGATGGGAAGGAGAACAACAAGGCGATGCCAGCATCAGATGTAGCGTTGACAAAAGACGGAACTACAATGTCGATGCCACGGGAGATGGCATCCAAAACATCATGCGGCGACTTGAAAACCGTCAAGGCTATCCGCGGCAACCCTGCCAACACCTCATACGCACCACCCCCCTCCAAGAACTCCAACAACCTCTCATCATAAAGCGCCAACCCCTCTAGATCCCTCACCACCTCTGTCAACCGCTGCAAATACTCCCACTGCAACTCCCCTGCTACTGGCAACACCGGCGCAAAAACCGCAACCTCCTTCTCCACCCCTTCCCTCTTCAACTCCGCCAAAAAGACATCCAGCCACTCCTCTGTCCGGTACGCCATCTTCCGCATCCGCTTATGCGACGACGGTGTATTCCCTGTGGGCGTCAGGTCAACCAAGGGGACGGCGATGTCGGGTTTTAGCTGGGCGATGTGCTGGGGGTAGGCGGTGGCGGGTTCGGTGGTGAAGCCGGTGGAGGTGAAGACGGAGACGGCTTTGTCGGTGTTGCCGGTGCGGGCGGGGACTTGTGGGACGCGGCGGGCGGCGAGGAGGGTGGTGAGGGTGGGGGGTGTGGCGGTGAAGGTGCGGAGGGCGCCGGAGGGGGTGGGAGGGGTTTCGTAGATGGGGGGTTCTTTGCGTTCGATAACTGTAGAGGTGGGTGTTAGAGAGAGATTTGGGGGCCAAGACACAGTGAGGAACATACAGTCTTCAAGAGCCATGAATACTCCTGGGATTTCGGTATGTTGCACCACGTTATCCGGCGTTACATGTGGGATTGTTCCACGAGATGCCACGGCAAAGAATCCTGGTGTTTCCATTACTGGCCGTCCTGGGAGTGAAAGACGACCTAGGCGGGCGGCTTGGTGGCGGGCAGAGGGACCCAGGGCGGGCGTAAGGATTTTAAACATGGTCTCCGTGGCGGGGGAGTCTGGAGGGACGGATATCGTCATTGCTGGGCTGGTGCATTGTTAGTGGGGTTGTTGGTCACTGAGTGTAAGGAAAGAGAAGGCTAAGTTACCTGAGGGGAGGGACAGCCGGAGGGGTTAGGGTATTGGTGTCGGGAGCACGGAGTTGAATGGTTGTGATGACGGTGGTTTTCGAGGTCCTTTGTTAGTCACACAAGATACTGTCGGGATTGATAATCGCCAAGTAGCCAACTTTTTAGAGATCCAATATATTAGGGTTTACATCTTTAACAAACCCTCCAGACATAAAACACGTGCTTTGCCAACTATTCTTCTATTTGCAGAAGCTCTGGAAATAGCCTGACGGGACGGGCAGACAGTGAAACTGCGAGGCTGCAAGTTTGTTGCAAAGTGTATTCATCTTTTTGTGTATCCTAACTTTGAATTTGTCCCGAATATCTAGTACTGTTTTTATCATCTGATTATCCGACAGAAATTATCTGTATCGTATTTGATTTTTTAGTTGCTATCACCATACACGTTATATAATTTTATCTAGTCGAGATTCCTCATCGGCTTCAATTATATTCCTGCAAGCATCATAATGCGCCCTTCCCACGATGAATCCCAACCCCTCTTGCCTGATCCCGATCCATCTCCACCCGACATATCCGCATCTACCCATCCCGATGCTCCCCTTTCTTCTCCTAAACCCATCAGTCCCACTCTCCTAGAGATCCCCGACTCCGATACCCCATCCCTATCCACTGTCTCCCCCGCCGACACGCCTCTTTTCCTCCTCCTCCTAAAGAAACCCAAATGGCTCCCCTATGGTCTTTTCTGCATCTGGACGGCCTCCATCCGGTGGGCTCGTGGCCCTGTAGCCCCGCGGGATTTCAAGATCAAGACATTGTTCCCAGTGGTGCAGGAGGCCCCGTTAGTGGCTGTGGAGAAGGTGTTGCCACAGAGGAAGCAGAAAGTTGAAGCGTTTTGGCTGGTTTTGTTGGCGTGGGCGGTGACGTTTGCGTTGGTCAAGAGGCAGGAAATGTTCTCGACGGATATTGCGGGATGGGGAGATCCGCAAACTATTAGCTGTGGAGTATCGTATTGGGCTCGGGGGAATGGATGTGGGCTGAATGGGGCGGACTGTCGGCCGTTTAATGGTAGTGGGTTTCCGTTTCGGTGTCCGGCGGAGTGTGCGAGCTATCATGTGTTGAATCCGCGGGCGGTGGGGGATCAAGAGGTTGTTTATCAGTCGTTGGTTGTTGGAGGGCCGAGTGACGGGGTGAATGAGACGGTGTATCGTGGGGATTCCTTTATTTGTGGCGCAGCGTTGCATGCGGGTGTCATTAACAACGATAAAGGCGGTTGTGGCGTTGTCAAGTTGGTTGGCAGCCGAGATAATTACACGGCATCTCGGCATAACGGGATTGATTCCATTGGCTTTGACTCGGATTTTCCGCTGTCGTTTACCTTTGTCGACATTGAATGCTCCGCCAAAGACATGCGCTGGTCTCTTCTCGGCGTCTCCCTCGCCTTTTCTATTGTCATCTCTCTGGTTACTGACTCCCCGGCTGCCTTCTTCTTTCCCATTTTCGTCGGCTTATATTGGCATGTTGGCATGGCGTCTGATCCTCCCCGGCACTATTCGATTGCAGACCTCGTGTCCCAGTTGGCAGGGAAGTTTCTGCCGGCCATGTTTATTGGATGGGTGTTCTTTGATAAGATGGGAGTACGGAAGACCTTGACGGGGTTGACGGCACAGGTGGAGAAGACGGTGTTGTGGCTGGGGGGTTGCTGGGTCGGGGCTCTGGAGAACTATACGTTGGAGTGGATTCCGATTACGCGGTTGACTGCGCATGATCTTGCGCAACAGCCGGGAGCCAAGGCGGCGTTGGCTGTTATTATCATCTTACTGGTTGCCACTGCTGTAGGGCAGGCTTACTGCTTCCGGATGGAAGGCAGACTATTGAAGTATTGGAGACTTTACGGGCTGTTCTTCGCCGGGATCATCATCTTGTTGGTTCTCCCGGATTTGAACCTGCGGCTTCATCACTACATCCTTGCCATATTGCTCCTCCCCGGGACAAGTATGCAAACACGGCCATCACTACTATATCAGGGTTTCCTTGTCGGTCTATTCCTAAACGGCATCGCCCGCTGGGGCTTCGACGCCGTCATCCAAACCGCAACTGCCCTACAGGGTGACGCCCAACACGGCTCTCTCCTCCCATCCATCCTCACCCCGGAGATCACCACGCTTGCCCCTACCAATAGCACGGCCGGGAACGCTACGAGCATTACCTTTTTGTGGGAGGCTCCGCCGGCGGCCATCTATGAGGGGCTTTCGGTGTTGGTGAATGATGTAGAGAGGTTTAGGACGTTCTTTGACGGAGGGTTTGATTCGAAGACGGCATTTACTTGGAAGAGAGAGGCTGGGTGGGAGAGGAATGAGTATTTCAGGTTTGCGTATGTGGAGGGGAGTGATGCGTTGGATTATACTCGGGCGGGAGTTTGGAGGGCGGATGGTACGTGGAAGGAGATGGAAATGGGAGCAAGCAGGGTTAATAAGAGAGATATTGGGGAGATTCATGTTCAGGGAATGTAGATGTATATTGGCTGTTTTTTTTTGGGGGGGTTTTTTGGGGGGTTTTTTGGGGGGTTTTTTTTTTAATTTCAAATTGTTTATTCTTTACAAGTTGCTAGCAACGATATCGGTGTCCATGTCCGCAAGTTTTGTCCCCAAGTACTACAGACAGCAAGTTCCTGTCCCTCTTTGTTCCCCATCTTGTGCTCTCATTTCTAGATCCTTGGCATTTTCCAAGACAAGTATATCGTCCGATAGGCCAGTTTTTTTGTTCTGTTAAATGATAAGTCGTTATATGGGCTTATCCGTGATATGTCGTTGAATTGATGATGGCTTCAGCCAATCAGAGAGCGGGGAGGAATCACGGGGAGGTATGAATCTTGGCAAAGGCTTGGCAGAAGAGATAGGGTAATGAGGAATAAGCGGAATGAGAATGAGAGGGGAGATGTAATTTTGATACTAATGCAACTGAGGGTTAAATTTAAATATATATATTACTAGTACCTTTTAAGCTTTATCGTGAGTATATCAACTCACAAAGTGAAGGGGTTGTATTTTAGAAAACCCTATTTGAACTACTTGCCTGATTAAGAATGAATTTCACGTGAGAGCTTAATCAAGTAGTTACTTCACAACTTTTACTGCATACTTTGATTTAGTGAACCTGTGTCTATAAACAGAAGGTACGAAAACTCTAAAGAGAAAATTTTTCACAAAATGGTAAAATTAAACTTCATTTCCTTAATCACATCCAATATTCTCGTCACGAACCTCAAGATCCATCAAATATGATCTCCAATCATCCCAGGAACGACCTGATTTTGAAATGGTGGGGGGCAATGCGTCCAAGTGCCTGTCCCTGTGTCCATCATGCTTGCTATACGGTGTCATGAGTAGATTGATGGTGACAGATACTCGAGTTTGCGGCCATTGTCTAGACTCAAAGACATCATCAGATCCACGCCCTTGGCGTTCAATGCCATCAGCGTAATTCCAATAGCACGACCTCATCGCAGCTCATCGCAGCTCATCGCAGCTCATCGCAGCTCATCGTTCCAATCAACCCCCCATCACAACGTCGAACTCGCCACCAGCATCGAATCGACCCTCCTCCTATACAACAACCCTTTACACAATTGACTTCCGTCTCACAACATTCCCGACCCTAGTTCGTTATTCCGCCCGACACAACCAAAAGGTTCCTATCCTCTCATTCTTCATTATCGGCCAACAATGCCAAGACGCTATCATCGTCATCCCTATCTTATCGCCCACAAAACGCCAACCACCAACTCAAAAGCGAGTTATCTTGCCTCGCCTGCCCATGTATTAATCATCCCCATCAACATATGTAAACGCACCCTCACCCTGCATACTGCATTGTCCAGCAATATCTCATCATCGTCCACAGACCTTTTACCCCAACGCAACCTGCCGATAGTGCCCACGTTTCCACTACCAAGATTCGCTGATTGGCTCCTGGGATTGACAATGCCAAGACATACTGAGGGTCTAGGTCAGCTTTTTCTTTTCTTCTCTTCATGTTTCCTTGCGCAGATTCCTTTATCTGCACATGGGGTCGGTTGCGTTTTGATATACATGGAAACGTTGTTTTCTCGCGCCGTTGCGTGGCGGTGGGGTGATGGGTAAGTGATGGTGCTTACACTTGGCTTTTGAAACGACGGAAGCTGTTGGGAATGGTTGTCTCGGAGCACATGCCTGACGGGTAAGCAGATGGGATCAATTATTTCAGCTTTGTACATACCGCCTTACATTATGTGTTAAAGCCCGGCGGCTCAAAGTACTTAAGTCCTTCCATCGCTGTCTGTTTTTACTTAGCCTCGTTCTCTTTTCCTCTCCACTGGCTTCACTTCACAGTCTCTCCCTTCTCTCCCCTTGAATTGCTCTCCCTAAAAACTCCAACATGGCCAAGCTCACCAAGTCCCTCGCCCTTTTGGCCTCGGCCACCATCAGTGCCGCCCAGACCTACCAGCGTCTCGGTACCTGCCCTAAACTTGGTTGCGTGCTGCCACCGGATCAGTCTGATTTCCTCCCCGGCCAGCTGTTTGATCTCCGTGTAGAGGTTCATGCGCCGGTAAACGGTTCTGAAGCGTTCAATGATGGCAAACCGGATGAGAACTTTACTGTTACTATCGGCAAGGTTGGCGAGGAACCAAAGTCGATCACCGAGTTCTTTGCTACCAAAGATCCAGAGTTGGAGACCTGGGATTTTGCGTGGTACGAAGATCGCTTTGCGGAGGATGCTGGCTCCAAGAGTATGGTTAATGTTGCCTCCAAGATTTACCGTCATATCTCCATTACGGAGCCGGGTGAATATGAGGTTACGCTGACGTACTATAATGGCGAGGCCACTGTTGCTAACTGGGTTGTGCGTCCCATTTCGAAGAAGCGCAAGGCAAAGAATGTCATCTTCTTCATTGGTGATGGTATGACTACAAACATGGCAAGTCTATATCAGTTCGTTCTTACAACAAAATATATATGAATAACTAGCTAACTCGTTATAGATTACCGCAGCCCGCCTGTTGGCGCACAAGTCGATCAACGGCAAGTACCAGTCGCGCATGGCCATTGACAGTTTCCCCGTAGTCGGCCACCAAATGACCCACTCCATCGACTCGTACATTACCGATTCGGCCAACTCGGCTGCTGCTCTCTACACTGGCCACAAGGGAACCGTCAACGCCATGGGTGTTTATGTTGACTCCTCACCTAATCAGTTTGATGATCCCAAGGTTGAAACCATTGTCGAGCTGCTGTCTCGCTACCTGGTAGGTCACATTGGACAGCTTTCGCGTCGTATTGACATTGCTTTTCTAACTCTTGGCTGAAAACAGGATCTTACTTGGGGTGCCGTTTCCACTGCGGCCCTCGCTGATGCCACTCCCACCGCTCTGACCGCTCACACTCGGTCGCGCTATCAGTATGGTGCTCTAGTCGACCAAGCTCTTAACGGTCTCACCAACTATACCTGGACCAACCATAAGGGTCCCGATGTTTACTTTGGCGGTGGTGCCGAGCAGTTCTACGCCAACAGCGAGTCATATGAGGGCAAAGACTACTACAAGGCCTTTTCTGACAAGGGCTACTCCATCTCCCTCAACAAGACTGCTCTTGCCTCCATCAACACCACCCAACGTGCTCTCGGTGTCTTCTCCAAGAGCCACTTGCCTGTCTGGCTTGACCGCAATGTCTTTACTTCCAACCTCCAGAACCTCACTATCAACCCCTCTGGCAACGGCAAGCCTGCTCTGGATCTCCCCGGTCTCAAAGACATGACTTCCAAGGCTATCGAGATTCTGCACAACCGTGGTGGTGACAACGGGTTCTTTCTTATGAGTGAGGCCGCTTCTATCGATAAGCAAATGCACTCTCTCGACTACGACCGTGCCCTTGGTGACCTGATGGAGCTCGATGACACTGTCAAGGCCACTCTCGAGCAGCTCAAGGATCTTGGTATCCTTGATGAGACCCTTGTTATTGTATCCGCCGACCACGGCCACGGCTTTGATGTTTTTGGCTCCGCTGATACCAAGTACCTTGCCGAAGCCAAGACCGACCGCCAGAAGCGCAAGGCCGTTGGTATTTACGCCGAGTCTGGTCTTTCACAGTACACTGAGTCTGTTCCCGGGGTCAGCTATGGCACTGGTGTCAACTTCCCCCAAAACTGGGAGCCCCGTTATGCCATTGCGGCCGGTGTTGCGGCTGCTCCCGATCACCGCGAGGACTACAAGGTTCATACTTTGGGTTCGCGGTCAATGGTCTCCAAGATGGGTTCCGAGTACTTTGTTAACCCCAAGGATGGCGTCAACGGGTTCATTGTTAACGGGACTATTGCCCCAACGGAGAGTAGCGGTGTTCACTCGTTGACCGATGTGCCGGTGTTTGCTACCGGTCCTTGCCAGAATCTGTTTGGCGGCGTGTACAATAATGTGGATATCTTTTACAAGATTGCTGGGTGTATGGGTCTGGGTCGGGGCCGGACCGATAACGGGAGTTGCCTGGTAAAGCGGGATACTCGCCGTGCTGCTGACCGCTTTTAAAATGTACATGTATATATAAAAAGGAGATCTGACCTAGACGAGTCTCAAAAGTATTTGTAATAATTTGTAATAAATCACAGGAGAAATTAGATATGCACATGGTGCTATCGCAAGGCATAACTCTGTGACTCTGTGCTTGTTAATATCCAAGCCGCAATTTCTCCGCAAAATACTGCATGATAGGCAACATCTCCTCCCGACTGGCCGGCATCCCCACCTCTTTCCTCTTCCACCTCACCACCCTCACATTAGAAAACACCTCTTCAATCTCCTCTTCCTCTTCTTCATCCACCTGCACCGCCAACACACTCGACCTCGCCTTCCCCTCCACCTCGCTCGCCCCCACCGCACTCCCCGGCACCGGACCCCCCAAAGTAACGACCCCGCGAAACCGATCAACCTTGGGCACCACCGCCGGATCCTGCAGTGTCCGCGCAAGAGTCTCGGTGTGAAGTGCCAATGCCAACGCTAGGGAGCCGCCCTGTCCAAAGCCAAAGAGTATGATATCACGCGTCGACCAACCGCATGTATCTAAAAGGATACCCTTGATTAGAGATTCCCAGAGCGTAGAGACAGCCTGGGTGAATCCGGGGTCGGGAGAGAGGAGGCCGGTGGTGGGGGAGAGGTGGATGTCGTCGCCCCAATGGAAGTAGCCGGGGGATCCGGTGGGGAGGGAGGTGGAGGTTAGGAGGGAGGTGGGGAGGGGGGTTGTGCCGCGAGGGGTTAGGGAGGTGACGAAGGGGAGGGAGAGGGAGCGGGGGAAGGTGGAAAAGTTGGTGTGGGAGTCGCCAAGGCCATGGAGGCAGAGGAGGAGGGTGGTGGTGGTGGTGGTGGGGTGGGGGTGGAGGGCTACGGGGTAGGGGAGGGAGGTGAGGTCGGAGGGGGTGGGGACACGGGTAGGTGGCATGGTGAAGAGGAGGGGTTAGGAAGGGAGAGAGGTTTTGGTGTGTAATGTAAGGTGATGGTAATGGTGGTGGATGTGGAGTTGTTGAGCCCGTTGGTGTGACCAAAGATGAATTTTTTTTTCTAACGCTAACCCGAATTAGGATTATCACGTTAATTAAAACAACTGTTCTCGGATAACCCTAAGCAAGTACTTTGCCGATCCCTCCCCTTTCTGTACAATGACAACAGCCCGCCGCACATCGGCTACATGGCCAAATAAATAACAGTCTACACAGGTGGACAACACAACAAGCGCTAAGGAAACAAAGATGATTGGTGGATGGCGAACCGAGGGCTGAGGATGAAGAGTTGCAGGAGGGTGCATAATAAGGAGGCGGCAGGTTGCAGCGGGAGTGGGCGGTTAGGTTGGTATATGGAATCACAGGCATATGGAGAGTGGGGGAAGAAGAATTTATGAACAATAGGTTACAATACAAAGAGTAAGCCCGGGTATGTATTTGGGTGATTGATGGTGGGCGGTCGGATGTAGTGATGGGCCTTTGCACATGCAGTCAAAAGTGGAGTCTGACTACAAATGTCCCCGGTTTTTTTTCTTTTTTGTGGGAAGGAGACAAGAAGGGCGAAAAGGAAGAAGGAACGGAACGGAACGGAACGGAAATAACGTGAAGGAGGAAAGAAAGTTGTCAATTTGGAAGGAAAGAGAGGAAAAAGGAAAGAGGGAAAAAGGGAAAAAGGAAAGAGGGAAAGAGGGAAAGAATGTGAGAAACATGTGTCGATTAGAGGAAGGTGGGACAAATGAGGGTGTGGTTTGGTAGAAATAGGAAGGGACCGATATGGATGATGAGTAATCAGATGATTGGTTAGGTCAGATATCGTGTGGTTGGTTTTTCAATGTTGGCCGGATCGGGGAGGGAGGGGAAGTGGCTTGGCACGGAGAGTTTGTTGGTAGGTAGGTAGGTTGACTCCGGGGATAGATTCCGAGCAAAAGAGAAAAGAAGCAAGGAAGAAGCTTCTTGGGAGTAGCAGGGAATAACGTGTATACGGAGAAGGATCAGCAGAGAGGCCGGGGTTGAGGAGGAGGAGGAGGAGGAGGAAGAGGAAGAACAGGACGGGTGTTTGAAGATGAAGATGCATCAGTGCTTATGTGAGATATAACGATACCTTTGATCATCATGGACCCAGTCCAGTTACGGCGGATGACGACTATATTGGACTAGAGTACGGTACAACAGCCTTTCCTTATATATCGATATATCTCAACATGTCTTGGAGTCCAGTCACACCATGCCAGCCAGTCACACGGCTCAGTTCAAACATTGACACGCAAAGTACAACCAAGACGGAGACGACTTGGAATTTGAACAACAAGTCACCACGGTCTAGACAAGGTTCAGTTTAACAAGGTCAGTCACACAAAACCATTCTGTCAACAAGGTGTGGAAGCCCTTTCCCATCCCTTGTCCCTTGCCCGCCGTCTCCCATTTCCTCTTCCTTGGCGAGAACAACTTGATATAGTTATCCACTGCGGCTCAAGGAGCCTTTGTATTTCTTCTCTTATTTTTTCTTTTGGTAGTATAGGAAAGGGATGGACCTGGTTATGGTTGACAGAATACCATGTCTGATATGCAGGTTTATGTATACAAGACTAGGCTTATAGGTATGCCTAGGTATGTACCTATCAACAAACACGATATGTACAGCACCTATATACAAGGGAACTAAACAGTATTAGTCACATTACTTTCTTTTCTTTTTTACTTCTTTTCCTGCTTGAATTCTATGTTTGAAGACCATCACTACTAAGATGCATGTACCTCGTAACATTACTGACCTATATTCACATTGACATATCCTCGGCTGACCGGCGTACTAGCCGGGACCCTGGTCAGTGCCGATGTCTATGCTTTGCTATTCATTCCCTTTTCTTGAAGCTTGTCTCTCCCCCTGTCTTTGCCATCTAGCCAGTGGTTGGCCAAGCCATCTTTGTTGTACACCTGTTGTGACCTACACACAATACATGTAGGTACTGTAGGTATACTCTTGCTTGTTACTAGTACTTTCTCTACTAGTTCTAGCTGTACATATATGTATTTACAGTATGCTACTCTCTCTCTCTCTCTCTCTCTCTCTCTCTCCAATGCACACATCCTTTCTTTTTTTCGCCCCGTTCCCTTCTTCTTCTTCCCAAGTACCACGTAAAACATCACACTGAAAATTCTAACCCCCCCCACCTCTCCTCCTCCTTCCTCCTCCTCCTCCTTCCTCGACCCTCACTTGCTGTCTCATTTGTCCTGTACGAAATACAACAGCATAGTATTCTCTTTTCAATCTTTTTTTAATTTTTCATTCTCCCTATTGTTTCTCTAGTCTCTCTTCCATCCTTTCTCTCCTTGTTCCTACCAAACGCCCTTGTCTCGGCTCCCTTCCATTCCGGAACCTTGAGTACTTTTATACTTGTCAATATATAGTACACATCATCATCATTCTGCTCCTCTTCACGCACCCCCTCCAACCTCCCATCTCTTAGTCATATTCCCGCCAACCACAATCCTTTATCTTCTCCATCTTTACCCGTCTCTGTCACCCGTCCTCCTCTCTCCCCCCCTCCCAATCCTCACTCTCACTCATCAACCCACCATGTCCCCCATCAACATCGAAGTCCCCTCCTTCGGCCGCGACCACGCCATCTCCGCCGCCTCCCTCGGCGCCCACCGCCTCGAGATAAACGCCACCTCCAGCTACGCCGCCGGCGGCCTCACCCCCTCCCCCCTCTCCTTCGCCCTCATCGCCACCACCCTCTCCGCTGCCGCTCCCCGCATCCTCCGCGCCCGCTCCGCCACCCCACCCCCCATCCGCATAATGATCCGCCCCCGCGGTCCCGCCACCCACTCCACCTCCTCATCTCCCAGCTCCGGCACCTCCCCCCCATCCATCACCACCTGTCCACCCGTCGACCCCACCCCCGCCGATTTCCACTATAGCCCGACTGAACTAGAGCAAATGACCGACTCGCTGACTGTCTTCCAGACTGCCGATGTCATGTTGCCGGCTGAATCCATTGGCTATGTCTTTGGCTGTCTGACTGCCTCGGGCACCCTCGATGTCCCCGCTAATACCGCCCTGGTCAGCGCCGCCATGGGCGCCCCGTGTACCCTTCACCGGGCCATTGATAGCGTCTTCGAGGCGGCCTATGATGCTAAAGGTGAAGCGGGGGTGGCAGCCGTCGTGGAGGATATCATTGCGTGTGGGTTTTCAGCAGTGTTGACGTCGGGGCGACCAGGTCGGGCCGTGGATAATGTGGATGTTTTGCAGGCAGTTGCGGATGCGGCAAGAGGGCGCTTGGAGGTTATCATTGGTGGTGGCGTGAGGAAGGCGAATGCTCCGAGGATCGTACAGGCGATTGGCAGCATGAATGGCGTTTGGTTGCATTCATCATGCTTGGGGTCGAATGGGAAGTTTGACGAGGCGGAGTTGAATGGGCTGTTGGAGTTGAGTGCTTAGAATGGACGGGAATGATTGATGATGATGACAACGACAACGACAACGACAACGATGATCACGGTGATGATTAATTGCTGGAGATTGAGAGGGAAGGTGCTGACTAAGTGCTGACTAAGGAATTCCCCACGATATGATGCAATGACACGCTCCATCACTTGACAGTAAAAACAATCTTAAGAATTTACTTGTTTTGTTCCAATGAATGAATTGTGTAAATACAAGGAATGAAAAACTAGAAACCAAGATAACGAAAAAAGAAAATTAAAAAAAAAAAAAAAGAGATACAAAAAAGCAAATAAAAAAACTAATTTCTTTGCCCAACGAAAAACTGGGTATCAAAAAACTTCCTCGCGTCTCTTATGTACACCGCCAACTTCCCACTTCTCCAAGGCCATGGTCTATGATAACGATTGTCTCGGCTTGTATGTTCGATATAACAACAACATGCTATTCTCACATCCTTCTCTTTCTCCTCACCCCCCGCAATCGTCTTTTCTCTCTCCTTCACATCTCCTATCCATCACGACTGCTGAAAGAATCCCCCATCATTCATCCACCCACCCGTATCTTCTTCTTCTTCTTCTTCTTCTTCTTCTTCTTCTTCTCCCTCCATCCCCATCCCAAAGTCAAATTCCTGTCCCTCCACTCCATTCCCGTTCCCATGGCCCGTCCCTTCCTCCCTCTGCTCACCCTGACCTCCTGCCCTTCTGGAACCCTCCGATCCATCCGCCGGCCGGCCATCCCCCATATTTCCTTCCACCGCCATATGACCTCCCATGCGTGGCATATACACCGGTGGTGTTGTCATCCGACTAACCATCCCCATATGCACCCCATAGTTCAGAGAGTAATCCGAAAGACTATGATTCATCTCACCCGGGAACCCACCATACCCCTGTGGGACCAATTGTCCCGGATATCCCGCATTCATCTGTCCAAACGAACCATAAATGCCAAACAACGACGGTTGCGCCAGCGAATCAATATTCGATTGGTCAATGTCGTTGATGTGGATGGATCCACCTCCAGGAAAGGAGAATTCAGGACAGAAAGAGTCCGGAATATTGAGGTTGGCGGGAGTGGAGACCTGCGAGGTTTGGGTCGAATAGGCCGGGATGGAACGGGGGAGCGAGCAGGTCATGTGGGCAACGGGTGCGATGCCGGTGATAGCGGGCATGTTGATTGGGGATTTGAACATGTCTGCGGTTTCGGGTGAAGAAGTATTGGTGATGTCGGCAAATGGACCCAGGCGGGAAGATCCAGTAGCGGTTGACTTTCCAGGGCCTGGTGAAACGGTACAAGTTGTAATTTTTTTATTTGTCGGGGTGGATGCAGCCTCCTGGAGCTTTATTTCGGGACTCTGCTGGGAGTTTTCCTTGTTGCAGTAGTCCTTGGAACTGGCCTCCGTAACATCGTTATCCTGATTATCAAGTAAAGATGCAGGTAGTTTTGTCGAACTGGTCGCTCCAGAGTTACCAAAGGCAAACTCGTCACTCATAATTGACATGTTGATCCCACTATCATCCGCTGTCAAGTCATCCAGGCTGCCACCAAATATGGCCGGGATTGAATCACTGTCCGGCATAAAGAGTTCCGACTCCGTGACAAACTGGCTGGTCTCTGGCAACTGACCCATGCAATCCACTGACATATCACAGTCACTGCAAGCGTTGAGTCCCTCCTCAGTGGTATTTCCACCTTGATTCTCCTCACTACTCCCACCACAACCCGCCTGCCTTGTCTCAACACCCGCCATCTCCGCTACCTGAAACTGCCTCCCAACCTTTTGCGAATGCGCCAAAAAATATGGTACCGAAATTCCAGGCGACGCTGCCACCGACAAGATCCTGGGCGCGATGCTCACCGGCAGAGCCCGTTGGCTTGCCAAGCCAGAACCCACAAGAGAGATTGCTTGGCCATCTGCACCAGCAGTGCCGGGATGCCCGGGGATTTCTGGGAAGGCGGATCGGCGGCGGAGGTTATCGGCCTTTTCACGGGCCTTGGTGACGGCGAGGGCGGCGCGATCGCGTTTGGCTTTGGTAGTGCGGGGGCGGCGAGCGCGGTCGTCTTGGCGGCGTTCGAGGGCTGCCTTTTCTTCGGGAGCTAGAGGAGAGAAGTGGTTAGTTAGCTTAGGGTAAAAAAGCAATGGGATGCTCCGCCAGTGAGGAGGATAACTTACACATGTTGCTCTTGTACTCGGCAGCATATCTTACTGCATGTTTAGATACATAGGGTAGGACAACATTCTGGAACCAATGTTCAACTAGGCAAAAAGTGTTAGTCATCAACATCTAAGTGATTTATCTTTTCAGTTCCTATATATCAAACTTACAAAGACTCAAACCAGTGTACTTTCTCCGGGCCTCGTTGCCCATACCAGTCTGCATAAGCTCGGCTAGAGTGTCCCAAGCCTCCTCCGGGTTCAACCTGTGAATTCCCAATCTCTTGGGTGATCTCGGTACAACCTTTTTCCAAAAAAACTTCTCCTCGCCCGGACTCCACTGCTTACCAACCATTTCCAACAACTCAACTCACCAACAATGAGTCACCGGGGACAGAATAAAAGAATAACCCCCAAACGATTGACAACAAGTCAAATCAGCTTCCCCCCGCGACTCTAATGGTCACAAGGAAGAAAACAACCTGATGACAACAAAGAGTAGAAAGGCAAGACAAGTCACCCAGCAATAGAACAACAAAGAGCGTGATTTCTTTTGCTGTGGCGCTAGTGATTGGGTCACGAACAGAGTTGGTTTGGTCTCAAGTGGTAACGTTCGAGTTCCACGGGGACGGAGAGAGTAAGATGCTTGAGTGCTTGAAGTAGGAATGTGTTGTCTCGTTGCCTCGTTGGTGAAAGGGTGATCACGCCGGAGGATGGAAAAAAGGACGCACGGGTTTCGATGCGTGTGGAAGGTCGTACGCGGGATATGGTATTGGTTCACCTGAGGCTGGTTCGAAACCAATGATGTCGGGGAGAGCAAGCGGCAGATGAGGATTCTCTTTTGGGTGGATTTTTTTGTAAGAGCTAAGACAGCTATTGTGCCTGTATTGTTGTACAAACTGTAGATGCTGTAAAGTGATGAGTCTGTAGACGTGTGCAGATATTTGCAGATATTTTTTTGGGGGAAAGCCTGGTTAGGAAGAGGAGGGCGTTCAAGTGCAAATGTATCTTTGGAAGGGAAAAGACACCAATGGGCGCGTTGTTAAAAGTAGGCAGCAGACTGTTTAGAAACTGGCGTGCAAAACTGCGAAGAATAGCAAAGGCAGATTAGAATTAGTGGGCGTACTTTAGTATTATGTAGGTTAAATAGAATAGTGTGGACGTTGTTGTGGCGGTGAGTAGGCGTTTGTCCTGGTAGATTCACCCGATGACTTTCTGTGATAATGGAAGTGAGAGTAGAAGTTGGGATGAAAGCTGAATGTCGTTGATCTGATAGAGAGCTGGACGTCTCTTGGAACGTCCCCAAGGTGGTGGCCAATACAAACGGAGACGATGGGTAGCGTTGTAGTGAATGAGTTTGTGTGCGTATGCGTATGCGTATGCGTATGCGTATGCGTATGGTGATATTCGTTGTTCTGACTCGGTTAAAAGTCAATGTCTTGATAGTCAGTTGGCAACCAGGACAACCACTGAATCTTTCTCTCTTTCATAGAAGGTGGACATGAATTGAAGAGATTCATGATAAACCAAGTACTCTGACACACAAGCATATATGTATGTACATTCTCCTCTCTAGCCAAAGGGCATAGTTTGGATAGAGCTGTTATTGGACATTGTAGCCGAGAGTGTGTTACTAGTGATTCACCGAGAGACCAAAGCAAACGTTTTTTGAAAAGAGGCATTCTCGTTTTTCTTTTCTCTTCCTTTTCTTTTTTTCTTTGGCTCGCGATCAAAAACTCGCGTTTTGAAATGGATTGGTCAGTTGTCATGTTTGCTCCATGGCCTCAAAAGGTTCACCGCCAAGTTGGCAATGAAGGAAAAGAAGTGGCGGTAAGAAGTAAAAAGAAAGATCATCACGATGATTGGGCTTTCCGTAAGATACTTGAGATGATGGCATGATAGTATTCGGAAATGTCCGCTTGAAGAAAATTCAGAGTTCCCAAAATCATGAAACATGTCATTCAACGAAAACAGTGAATGTCGTCGTGAGATGACACAAGAAAAGTCTTACCCTTCTTCCCGACTATGACTTCCATCAAAGTAAACAACAAGATTAGCCACAAGAGAAACAAGATAATTCTTGAGGTTCACTTCCCCAAACAATGACATGCCGTTTATCGACCATTGGGTTCTCTTTACTCAAATAGACTCTTTGGCTCTGGTGCCACAACGCCTCTCCGCTCAAGGAAATCAAAAAGCGGTCTCTCAGCCCGCGAGAACTATAGGAATTTGTTTCTTAGCGTACAAGACTCTCTCTCTCCCTGGGTGTGCAATTGTTTGCTGGGCCGTCAGCTGGAGGCGAAAGAGGCTCGTGGTTCTGTCTTTTTTTGTTTTTTTTTTGTTTTTTTTTGTTTGGAAAGGTGATGTAGTGAGGCGGGATTGTGCAGATGTGCAAAGTATCTTGGAGAGACGATTTGGCGGTTGTCTTGAATAGCTTTTTAGGTGATGGATGGTTGGCTTGACCTAAATGAGAAATGCATTGGGTTGTAAGGCTGATGATTGATCGCAGGTACCCGCTTGAGTCACGTGAATTCGTGAACATGTGACCTTTGCATAATAGGCAGTTGCAAGTCAAACACAAAAAGATTTTTTCATGATTGACTTCATGATAGAGTTTGCGTGTGTGTGTGTGTGTGTGTGTGTGTGGAATATCTTGAGGTTGACTGATAGAGATTCGCTAGTGCCATGTTTCGATATGTGATTGGCCATTCAGTTTGAACAACAGAGTGCTGCCCATAAACACACACGCACACACGCACACACGCACACACACACACACACACACACACACACACACACACACACACATGGAAATACCGACCAAACGTATACCAACAGGAAAAGAAAGACGAGAAACCCACAGAAGCCGAAAAGAAAAGGGATCTCAACTTACCAAACTCTTCTTGGCATCTGGAACAACACCTTTTCTTATCCAAAATCCCCAGCCTCCCATCATATTCGCCAACATCATGTCCGTACTCAACCGATCCCCCACAACCGCAATCTGCCCCGCACTCGTCACTCCCGTCTCTGGATGTGCCGCAAAATACTTCATAATCTCCTCCCCACACCCTGGTTTCTTCGTATCATGCGACAGCACCGTCACCCCCGTAGAAGCTTCCACAGCTGTAGCCAGCTCTCTCTTGGGATCATGAGAGACGGCGCCGGCGGTATTGCTGACGATGAGAAGTTTGTGGCCAGGATAGGCGGCGCGAAGACGTTCGAAATGGGACTGATGGGAGTGTTAGTTGGGATGACATGACCAAGGGAGGAAAAGAGGTTTGGTCTGATGAGAAGGGGAGAAAAGAAGAGACTTACAGTGTAGGCAGGGTAGATTTCCTTGGCTTCAGGGTAGGCGAAGCAGTCGTCTTTGTCAAGGATTACAGCTCTGATGTCGGCAGGCTTTCCTTGGGCTTTGAGAGGGGTATCGAGAGGAATTGGCAGGTCGGCAAAGGTGGGAACTGTGTGGTGGGGGAGACACAGAGACGGCCTGGTGAGGAGTTTCCAAATGTTGAGGCTGGCGGAAAGATTGAGATTCATCTTGTCTGGGATAGATACAAAAAGTAGTCCACCAAAATGACCAGAGGTTAGACCGGCTCGTAGATGTTGACGGGGATGAAGCTTCGACTGAGCTAGCGGTTGAACTTCATAACCCTAGTACAAGAGACCCTGTGTCCCTCATGTTGTGTAACCCTACCATAGTTTATGTCGTAGGGATGGCATTGACGCGGTTGCCAATTCCACTCAACGCGTACTAATGAATTTAGCGGCAAGTTCAAGAAGCTTTCAGATCATCGTTATCGGCAACTACAAGTCCATCATTCACTTTTCCCTGGGTTTACATGTATAACATATGGACCTCCTACTATCACTTTAACCACATATCCAACTCTCTCCCCACAATCCGCCACAATGCCTCCCCGAACATACATCGTGGGCGGCTCCCCCCTCAAACGCTCCACCACCGCCTCCTCCCTCCCCTCCATCGCCCCAACATCCCCCTCCAAAGGCCGCCGTGCCGCTGCTGCTGCCGCCACCACCCGCACCAACGCCCTCCTCAGCAGCTCCCCCGACCGCCCCGGCGCCATCTCCGATGACTCTGACGCCGACTTCCACACCTCCCCCGTCGCCGAAAAGCCCAAACGTGGCCGCAAACCCAAAGATGCCACCGCCACACCCACGCGCAAACTTACTGCTGGTCGTCCACCCAAGACTCCCACGCAGGGAGCTCAAACACCAAGGCGGCGGGCGGCGGCAGATCAGTCAGCGAGGCGGAAGAGTATGCGAACCATGATTGAGAGGGCGAATAATGATGAGTTGGATAGTGATGATGAGAGGTTGGGATTGGCGAGGCAGATTTATGGGAGTTCTTCCGAAGATGGCGACAGCGATGAAGAGGAGGACGAGGATGAAGACGGGGAATGCTCGGGTGAAGAATCCGGCGTCCCGGCCACACCATCGCGAAAACGCGGCCGAAAAGCCACCAACAGTGGCGATGGCACCGCCCCCAAAAGACGCGGCCGCCCCAAAAAGGAATCCTCCCCAGAACCCCCCAAAGATCTACCCCCCCACGAAATGTACTTTTGGCACAACAAACCCGGCCGCGCCAAAACCAGCAACGCCACCCTCGGCGACCTCGAAATGCTCACCCCCGACGAATATTTTGCCCTCGCCCGCGACCTCGCCGACCCCCACGCCGGCGACGTCGCCTTCCTACAGGCCCTCCACGAAGAATCCTTCCCCCAATGGGCCTTTGAACTCTCCGAAGGCTTTAGTCTTTGTCTGTTCGGCATGGGGTCTAAGCGCGCCGTCGTCCGGCGCTTTGCGACGTTCCTGGCAAGGCGGACTCCGGCGGCTGTCACGGCGGCGGATGCCAAGAGTCGTATTGTCATGGTGAATGGGTTTGCGCGGGCAATGGCTGCGCGGGACCTCCTGTCGACTATCTGGGCATCCCTGGATATGCTCCAGCGGCCGCAGAGCGTACAGCCGGCTGCTCTGCTCGCCGACGTCCTAAAGACTCTGGCCACACGGAATGAAATATTGACGATTATCGTCAATAGTGTGGATGCCCCGCCGATGCGCAAACCCGGTATGCAGGCCATCCTAGCCTCACTGGCCGCTTCGGCGCATACCCGCCTAGTAGTCTCGGCGGACTCTCCCGATTTTTCCATCCTGTGGGATGCCGGGCAGCGGAGCGCATTCAACTTTGCCTTTCACGATGCGACGACGTTGGCGCCGTTTGCGCCGCCCGAGATTGACCCGGTGGAGGACGTGCATGAGTTGTTGGGACGGACAAATAGACGGATTGGCGGCAAGGAGGGTGTGGCGTTTGTGTTGAAGAGTTTGACGCAGAATGCCAAGGGGTTGTATTTGTTGTTGTTGGCCGAGGTGTTGGCAGCTATGGATGATGGGAATGGGCCGGTGGCGGAGAATCCGGGAGTTGAGTATCGGGTGTTGTTTAATAAGGCTGTGGAGGCCTTTGTGTGTCCAAGTTCGGAGGTGGCGTTCCGGCAGTTGCTCAAGGAGTATGTATATGTTGTATTGGGTTTCTTTTTGTGTTGATATTTTACTAACAGAGATGCAGATTCCACGATCATCAGATGATTACGAGTACACGCGATGCGTTGGGGACGGAGTTGATCAGTACGCCGTTCCGAAAGGAGGAGATGGAGCAGATTCTGGAGGATATTGCTCAATAAAGGATATCCATCACGGCAGATTACGTCCCCGACCACCCTTGATTATGATGTCGATTTATGTTGGCCATGGCCATGGCCACTATACCTTTTTTATCTTTGTTTTTATTGCCTTTTTTTATTTTTTTTATTTTTTATAATGCTATATATGATATAGAATACAGAGCCATAGGCCCTTTCGAGGCCATGCATGAATTTATTATTTATACACTGGCCCCTAAACCAACCCCATCTATACTTACCCAACCGTATCCCCCCAACTACACGCCTACAGACTTTACACACATCCACAAAACCACTGGAACAATCACATTGTCATTCCCTCCCGTCAACACCGCCTCAGTCAAACTCGCCAAAGACCCACATGCCGCCGCATGAACCGTCGACCGCATCACTCCCATCGGCCTCTCCACCGGCCATCCGCCAATCCTAACCCACATCGACGCTCCCATCAAGCCCGCCGTAACTGCTACCGCAAACGCCACACTCCCCTCCAGACTCTTCCCCCCACCCCAATACCATTTATTCCTCCCATACCGCCGGCCAATCAGTGAAGCCGCCGCGTCACCAAGGCCGACACAAACTACGCCGGCCACCATACTGAGATCCCGAAGCGGGAGTTCCCATCCGTGGGATCCGGGTATCCGCGGAAAAGAGGCGAGGGTCAGCCAGAGTGGAATCGCGCAGCCAATGAGCAAGAAGATGTGGGAAATAACCACAGGTCCCTGGAAGTCACGGCCATCAACATAAGGTGCCAGAAAGGTGGCAATAGGCTTCGACAGTGGTGGAAGTTGACTAGCACGGAGGAGATCGAGGAGGAGGAAGACGGCGAGGGCAAAGGCTAGAGCCATGGCACAAAAGGCGGGATCGACAAAGATGGAGGGAAGCATCATGCCGACCATCATGAAGTGGAAGACTTTACGGCGGGTGTCGACTTCGTAGATGGCGCTAAGGCGGAAGACGACCAGGAGGCCGATGACGAGGATTAGAAACCAGTAGGCGGCGATGAAAAGACGAGTGTTGGCGATGCCAAAGGTAGCAAGACGGATATGTTGCACCCAGCCGGAACTACAGCAGATGGCCTTGTCGGTAGCATCACTGATATCAAATCTTGGAGGAAGAATGATCCACCGTTCAAGTCCATGGCGGCCAACAACCTGCCACCGAAACTGATCGATATCTCCAAAAAGATACCCTAAAGCCCAACCAATTGCCTCATGCCCGAGGGCATCCCAAGAAAGGGCACCCCTCACTGGTCCAAGAATCAGTAACGCAGTACAGACATAAAAATATGCCGCATACACCCATTTCCTTGCCGTAGCCTGCTCCGGAGTCAATTTTAAAAACGGCTTCAAAGAAAGCGACAGTGTCCGCTTCCGCCGGCCATTCACAGACGGCTTCGCACTCCAAGTCTTCTTGCTAATCTTGTCAATCGGCGACCGAGCACCGCCCTCCCATTCATCCGCCGACGAGTCCGAGACTTCGCTGGTTCCAGAGACAGATCCCTTGGTGAGGCTGGGCCCAAGTAGTTCTCGTTTGAGTTTTATCGGGTTCCAGAGAAGCTGTAGTGGACGAATCAACAATGTAGAACGAGGCCGTGGCGTCAGACGGCGGAATCGCCATTTCGGCACCCGGGCAAGAGCGATTCCTTTGAGGATGATATTTCCCGTAAAGACAAGCACCGAGAAGCCGCCAACCCACAAGAGAGCTCGCAATATCTTGATCTGTGGTGACTCTGCAAACAAGAGGACGTTTAGCATGGCCACCGATAAGAGCTCAAGCTCGGCCGGAAGTAAACTGGTTGTCGTCAGCGAATGCAAGACGCCGGAAAGGGCCCGGTGTAGTGGGTACAACATTGAGATGACTTCCCCGGAACTCTGCGGCCCTCCCATATCCAAGCCAACAAGTGGAACAAGTGTCAAAAGCCAATGAACTGAACTTGTAGAGAACTCGGCGTGACCTTGGTAGACTAAAGGGATAAGATCTTGAGGGAATGTTGCGGCAGCAAGTACGATGTTGGGAATAACAAGTGTTGGGTCGTCGACGGATATCAAGAGAGCGGTGAGCAAGGTGATTATGTGGGGATATATTATCGGCGCGGGGTCAAAGTTTGTCGGTATCACGAGAGAATGTACACCGATAGTACATTGGGGGTTCTGGAAACTCCAAAATAGTAGTCGCGCCGGATACCCAAGTAACAAGGCGGTATAGATTCCACTATAACGCATCAGTTCTACAAAGTCAGTGTTAGCAAGCAACCATTCCAAGCCATGTCTCTAATAATCTGGTACCACAAACCTTTGGCCCAAATGATCACCGTCGGATTCACCCGTTCATTCGTCGCAACCACCGCCACCAACGCCCCCACAATGGCCAACTCCGCCACCCTCCTCACCACCACCTTCTTCCTCATTCTCCTCCTCCGTCCCGCCCTGATCTCCCTCTCCTCCTGCTGCGCCCTCTCCCACCGCTCCCCCCCTTGAGGCCCCAGCAACGGAGTCCCCGGAACAATTGCTGGTGTTGAATCCCCCGAGACCGCATCACTCATGCCCCGTAATCCCTTGTGCAACTTCACCCTCGGCGCCGGCAATCCCTTGAGAAAGTGCTCGTCATCCGCCTCGGTCCCAGAGTCACTCATGGTCGACGACTCCAGGGCTCCAGTATTGCGTCTTTGGAGGACGCCGTCGTCGGTGTCTGTTGGTGCTTGTTTGTACTGGAGGATCTCATATTCGTGTCGGTGATAGGGATGGGGGGATCGCGATTGTAGGCGGAGTGATACGCCGGCGTCGGTTTGTGGGCGTGAGGGGCGGAGGTTGGTGGAGGATGATGAGGTGGGGGTAGAGGGTTCGGAGAGTTGGGGGGCGGACTGAGCGCCGAGGGTGGGGTCAGCCATTTTTTTTTTTTTTTTTTTTTGCAATGGGAACCCGGAAGAAGGATGCGCGCCGGGTTGCGGGAACGGTGAAGGTGGTGGCGGCGGTTAGTTTGGGATGAGACTTGGGTCCATTCGGAAACCGCGTGTGATTACTAAATCATGCGGGATATTTCTTTGTTCGTTGTGCGCCGCGATCAAAAAAAATCAAAAAAAAAATCAAAAAAATATCAAAGGAAGCGAGGCTGTCTAGAATACAAAATATATAAAATCGGGATTGTTGTTGTAGCTTTGGAATTTCCTTCAAAAGCTTAAACGTGTTCCAATAAGAGGAATTTTTTTACAGCCTTGTATGACCAAAAATAAAAGGTAGTTCCAGTTGAACTATCCGTTCTGACCCTTTTCTGCAGTGCGAGCTTGTTCCTTCCCTTCCATTGAACGAACACAACTGGCCACTTTCACATGCCGTAATTCAGCTGTGGTGAAGCTTTGCGGTAGGGGTGGAGCTGTGTTTATTGCATGTGATTGTGTAGTTTAGGGTTGTGGATATATGAGTTATGGTCTTGTCACGTGATGTTGACCCTAGTGTTTGCCATTTTTCAAGCAAACTCTACTCTCCATAAACTGTTACAGTCTTCTCTTTGAGAGACTTCTCTCCATATAATAGCCTCGAGTATTGTTGAGCGGGAAACGGTCAAGTAGACAAGCCAGCAGGATTGGACAGGATTTGCAAAATTGTACATGATGCGTTTGTGGTATGGATGGATATTGGCAGAGAACCATATATTGATACGTGTAGAAAGGGACTTTTTGCTCCATGCTGAACATATGCAAGTATTTCCTCTATACAGGTACTTGGATGTCAATCAGCTCGATCTTTGCAGCAAAATCCCCGAGCAAAACCTCCGCACCAACCAAAATGACCCTTCAACGACTTGTCTCGGATCCAACCTAGCAACCCTCTCTATCTTTGTAGATAACACTTCAATATTACAATACACCGTCTGAGTCAAGCTTCATGTCTCTATACGTAAGACAGATAGACAGACAGAGAAACACACACACTTACACACACACACACACACACAAGATTCCTGACCGCTATAGTTACCATCTCCCTCCCTAATGCAGCGATGGTTCACAGGAGTAAGCCGTCCAAGGAAGCATCAGCTTCAGTCATCCATGATAAACCTCCAATCAAGTCAAGTCTCCGAAAAATTAAACAATTAAAAAAAATAAAGCACTCCTTTTTTTTTCTTCCCCTATCCATCTCCATCCCTTCTCCATCTCATCCGCGCCTTGCTATGTCATATGTCGATCATTTCTGATCCAGCGTTACGCTGATGGGGGCCTGGTAGTTTTGTATAAAATAAATAAATTTAGGGAAAAGAGCATTGAATGATGATTGACAGGCCAACATGCCGCTTTCATCTGAATATTTCATGTACAAATTGATTTGTTTTTCTTTTCTTGATATTAGGCAATTATCAATGGCCTTATAATATAAGGGTTAAGCCGACAAATAAAAGAACAAGACCCATAGAAATTTTAGTCTGAAAAAAAGAAACATTAATCACAAAGGAATAGAACCCCACGCGGGACTCGAACCCGCAGCCTTCAGATTAGAAGTCTGACGCCCTACCATTGGGCTAGTAGGGCTATTTCGTCTTTGGTGGAATTAACCGCCATTGCCAGAACTGATGTATTCAGTATTTGGAGACGCCTACGGTAACCCGGGATATGCACTAACCCTATGAACATCGATGGATATAAAAATTCAGGAATATAAAAAAAAAAAAAAAAAAAA
>MKGJ01000019.1:44236-98782 GCA_002018255.1 Bretziella fagacearum | reverse complement strand
GGGGGGGGGGGGGTCATTTTCTACATATACTCCACGTATATACTTCTCTCTCTCTCTCTCTCTCTCTCTCTCTCACGTGTCTATGATCCTCCTTCTCCTCCTCCTCCTCTTCCCCCCACCGCCAATCCTTTCTTTTTAAGAATATACAAATGACCAAAAAAGGTCTCATCACCATCTCGTGGCCATCGTATATTAGAGTCCATAGTATTGGATGAGGAGAAGAGAAGCCCTCTTGCCTATAGGAGGGGGGCGGGGTGTCTCCCCTTGTGATTCAAACCCCATGTCCCATGTCCGAGTAGTCCGCGCGGGCTGAAAGCTGATGATGTGCGTCTTGTTGGAATTCGCTACCAAAGACTAGGACCAGGTTACTGGGAAGGGGGAGGAGAAGAAGACTTGGAGGCTAAAACGTCGAGTGATTTTTGTCAGTCACTTCACTCAGGACGTACTACTCCAGGGACTCGGATGTTATGTCATATGGTATGCAGGTACACAAGTACATCATCAACGTCATCATCTCTCTTAAACAAAGCCAAGACCTGGCTCCTCCTCCTCCTCCTCCTCCTCCTCCTCCTCTACTTCCCGACGTATACCCCCAAAACAACGCCTCAATTAAATACCTCTCGGGCAACCCATAGATAAACCCCGTATCCCACGCCCTACTAAACCTTGCCGTAACCCCCGCAAACGCCTGCAACACATCCTCCTTCCTTGTCAACTCCCTCGACGCATACTCCTGCACCAACGCCCCATACTCCCCCAAATGCGGCTCCTTTTTGAAAAACGCCGCTGCAGCTGCCCGATGGCGATTCCTCCGCATGCCCAGCCTTCGAAGCAAGTCCCTCGGATCTTCAGATTTGTCAACGACGTCAAAGGATAGCGTATTGCCAAAGTATCGGGCGTGAGCCAGTAGGTTCTGAAGTCCCCAGGTAAGGTGTTCACAGGCGGAGGATTGCGGGCATTCAAAAAAGACTTCGTGAGGGGTGATGTAGAGACGGCGGAGGGAGAAGAGTTTTTCTTGGAAAGTCCAGCCGCGTTTGTCCCAGCGGGATTGGGAGACGGAGTCTTCGAGGGGTGATGGGTAGCGGTCGTCTTTGTTGGGGAGAGGGGAACAGTTGAGTTTGTGGGAAGTGGGGGAGACGGGGAGAGATTTTGTGCGGGTGAGGTGGGCGGCAGCGGGGCGGGGGGCAGATGGGGTGAAGCCGGGGATGACGGTGGCGTTGCGGTCTTGGAGGGCGAGGATGAGGGTTAGTTTTGCGTTCTCAAAGATAGTGTCCATGGCGGTGATTTGTGAGTCTTTTTGTAGGGGGTCGTCTTGGACGATGCAGAGGCGGTCGATCCAAAGGTACTCTTGGCCGAGGGCACGTGTGAGGCGGATGGCTTCGAGGAGGATAGGCGGCAGATGGGTTGTTTGAAGGGAGCCAGGGGTAGAGAGGGAGACTGTATTGGATTTGAGGAGCATGTCACAAGGGGTGGGACAGGAAGGTGTAGAAGTGGAAGATGAAGAGGGCCACATGTAACTGAGGGCGACATAACGACCAGAGAAGTAGCTGTTAGCTTCGCGGATACATGATAGCTTAAGATCGATCAACCGAAAATGTCTCGGGAGTGTTCCTGTTCACTTGTTAGCTGTTATCTTTTTTAATAACTCAAACCACCAACCAACTAAATCAATACTCACCTTTCTCCGGCAACAAACACTTTTTATGTCCCCCCTCGCAAACCCTCAACCACCTCCTCAATAACGAAACATCAAAGAATCCTTCCCCCCACGGCCTTACATCTTCAAAAACTGGCTGCTCCCTCCCCATCCCCGGCTCCCCATCCTCCTGATATGCCATTGCCTGGAACCCTAACCGAACAACCTCATCCCCATTACTTATATGCACCATCCGCCACGCTACCAACGTATTCGGATCATGAGAAAGCGGCGTCCAATCTTGTCCAGTAGGTGCCGAATGTAGGAACATGGTCGTCGATGACAAACGACCCGAACCATCCACATTTGTCCGTCCGTCAACTTCCCGCTCTTGGCCATTTTCTTTCGTCATTGCCATTGTGTTTAGCAATACCGCACATCCTACACATCCCGCAGCTCGCCTTTTCTCAATGTCTTTAACCCTTAATTTTGTCTTCTTGGGTAATGCGGCCGCCACCCATTTCCGGCAGGTGTAACAGAGCGTGGAGGTTCCGGGGAGGGATGATGAGGTGGACGAGATGGTGCAGGCTGTGGATGATGTGTCGACGCGGCGAATTGGTGGTGGTGATGGGGACTTTGTGCGGGGCATTTGATCTTGTGAGAATTATTGAGGGTGATATAGTATAACGCCAGATAGTAGTGATGAGAAATGATTAAAGTAAATCAAAGTAAAAAAGAAATTTGCTAGATTCCAGAAAATGGAAAATAAATTAGGAATGATTAAACACCACACCCTGGTTGTCTATTCACGGCCCACATGCGCCATTTTGTCTCCAAAGGTACCTCTGTATATAAGCTACGCTCAAAAGTACCTGGAAAATCTCGATAGTACCTCATATCCACACCACCGTGAATCTCTTGATATGCAGGTCTGCTTACATGCATGACGCCAATCCTTCCAATGGCAGAATATTTCAAGACAATTATCAGTTCAGATCAACTGACTGATATTGCTTGGTTGGAGAAGATACGGTGTGTGTGTGTGTGTGTGTGTGTGAATTCTTGATTCAAGATCGGAAATTGATATCGTCAGTGTATTAGTCATTTGTCGTGTAACCGTGTTACAAGTATTGAACGGAAAAAAGGAAGGAACCAGCAGAGTTGAGAGGACGAGATATGTTAGACCCACTATTACTTGGACAACAGACAGTCTACAGACTCTTGTTGAGTATTAATAAATCATTCATTAAAATAATTATTTTTCGTATTCTTCCCTCCATCTATGGTTCCTGTTCAGTAATATTCTTTAACCGCGGCTGCAACTCCGCCAAGTTGGACTCTCCCCGTTCATCTGTATATGCCTGTAAACAGAACCTCCTCATCAACCTCCTCGGCGCCCGTCTCCCTGTAAACAACTCAAACTGCGCAAATCCTTGCTCTGGAAGTAAATCCAACCCATCCATTGTCACCCACCCCCTATGTGCCAATGCCCTCGCCTGTCGGAGAATCGGTGTATCAAGTCGTTTATATCCGAGGTCCACAAGGACGCCGCCGGTGGGAGACTCTAGCCACGACGATGGCGCGACAAAATGCGGAGCGGGCATGTCGCCGATGGAATGGATGGGAATGCACACAACAATCATGGTGGGCTTGCGGAAGTCGGACGGCCAAGGGTCACAGAGTTGGTGGATTATATGGAATCGGGTGGGCGTTTCAGGACCATCTGGGTCCGGTGATGCCGAGTTTAATAGTGGGAGATCCCCACGGGCGAGCAATTGGCTAAAGTGATTGACTAGTTTCTCTGCATTGGCCAGGGTCCGGTTATGCACTACAATGTTCTTGACGCCCAGTTGTAACATGGAATAAACCGCCGCACGAGCCATACCACCGGCGCCAATGACTAGTCCGCAGCTTGACGGGCGGACAGCATTAGCTGGAGATGAACCACGTCGAAGACAGGCACGAATGCCCACCCAGTCAGTGTTATCACCATAGAGGGCCCTGACTGGACCAGCTCTGTTCCGGCAGTTGAAGAGAGTTTCATCTTTAGGAATACTACCGTCTGGGTTCAGTCGACGGACGGGAATGAGGGTATTCACGGCACCGATTGCTCGGGCGTGGCGGCTGAGGGAATGGGTCAAGGCGATGATTTCCACTTTGAATGGAAGACCGACAGATGCACCAGCAAAATACGGATCGTCAATGAGTTCCTTGAGGCCATGGAGACTCTGAGTAGAGTGTGGCTGATAGTGGTGAGGGATTCCCAAAGCGGCAAGGGCACCGTTATGCATAGCGGGAGATAGCGAGTAGTCGACTTTGGCACCGAAAACGTAGAGTTTCATGGCATCAAAGAGAAAAGAGCCATATAGGGCAGCCGTTGCTTGTTGGGCGGTGATCCGTGGGGTCGGTGGATGCGGAGTATCGGGAATGAAGCCAAGAGTTGGTTCAGTACCGACAGATGTTAATATGTGATTCATGACGGCAGAGTGTCGGCCGCGGTTGCCAGAGTTGAAAGCGATGACGGGCAGTGTGGGGCCTTCAAGAGAGGCAACGGCGGACTTGAAGTGGTTAATGTCAAAGTTATCCTTGATTGTTGCCACGGGTTTGATGAAGCGGACAAGATCACAGCCGAGTGTACGGGCACGGCGGTAGTGGTTGATCCATAGAGGATCAAGCCATGTGATGGCGGGTGATGGTGGGGCCGATGGTGGAAGGGTAAAGTGGCCAATGAGTTTGGAGTTGAGGCGATTTTGGGAAACGTGACAAGTCTCAAAGGGAGACAGACGGAGGTCGACGGTGATGTATTCACAGGCTAGTTTCATCCCATGCTGAAGGTACGACATGTACAGGGTGTGAAAAGGCGTAGTGTCAGTTCCTGTAGTTGGACAAGGTAAAAGGACGTGATAGATGAGTGGAATCACAATATCTCGACGGATAGCACCAAAGAGCTTGGTTATTTGGGTGGCCCGCTCACCGTCGATTAGGGTTCCCGTTGCCGGTGGTCGCCTTGGACCTCCATGGAGGATATCGAGATCGTCTATAACCACTTGAATAGCATCGGCACCTGTTTCCAGCTTCTCGATATTTATTTCTCCATCACTTTGGAGAAGAGTTGATAGGCGGACAGAGGTGGCGTAGGTGAAGCGACGGCCTTGGGTGGGAATGGAAGCTAGAGGGAAAGCCGATTCTATGAATGGAATAGAGCCATTTGGCATAACGAGAGAAAGGAATTTGAGGAAATGTCTTTCGGCACGTTTGAGTGCAAGATATGGCGCGGGACGACGCTCAGAGTCAACGTTGTTGATATCATGTACCGGAGCTCCGGCACTTCGTGTCCGTTCCGAGATGTTGAAGAACTCAAGGTTACTGCAAGCACGAAACATTGATGTACTCGCAGCCACGATACTGTGTGTCTTTTCCAAAGTGTCCAACTTTAAATGCTCCTGAATGGCCCGCGGGTCTCTCAATATTTGAATTACCGGATTCCCCCTCGAGAACTCTGCGAGTAACCCCAATACCACACGGTCTACCCATGAACAGACAATGATACAGCGCTGTGAATTCTCCCTCAAGACATCTCGAAGGATGGCGACTTGCACCCGGTGGCATTCGGCAGTTCCGTGTGCCTTCATATAGGCGGCGCTAGAGATCCGGAGAGCTTGTTGGAAAGTCTTTTCGCAGTCAATGATGCGACGCTTCATGGCGGTAGAAGCAATGATGGCAAGTGTTGACTTTCCAGCACCACGAATACCGACGAGAACTATGGAAGCAGCGGCAGAAAAGAGAGGAATGCGAACCGGAGGCGGTGATGATGGCCGAGAGTGAGAATAGGGATCTGAAGATGGGAGAGGGTTGGCTAGGGGTTGTGAGTGAGAGAAGGCATGATGGTGGTGGTGGTGGTGAGGGTGAGGGGCGGGCTGGGAGGAGGAGGAGGAGGAGGAGGAGGAAGCTTTGGTGAGGGATTCGATGCTATAAGGATCCAGGCGGGCGGATTTTGTGGTGGTGGCGGGGTAGTTTGAAGGGGAAGAGAGGTCCTCGAGTGAGGAATATGGGCGTTTGACGCCGGCGGAGGTGAGGGACATGGCAGGAGATGGGCGTAATGAGATGGCGGAAGGAGATGACAGGAGGAGATGGCAGGAGTAGTATGAGGATTGAACTGAGTGAGTTGAAAATGAGATGAATGAAGAAGTGTAGGTGACGTAAGATGGTAAGTGATTCGTCGGCCGTCAAGCCCCGTACGGAGTGTCCTTAATGTGACCGGAATATCCTCTCTCTCCCCCCCCCCCCGACTATACAGTTGGGGACCGGGCCAGGAAGATTGTTCAAAGTCCGACACCCGATGGCACGTGAAATACCAAGCTTGCCAGACCAGGATCCGATCGGAGGATAAGTCAAGTATAGGCGGATGTGCCACGGGATATGAAGCCGAGAATGGTGGGAAAAGTGAAGAATTTTCAAAAGTTCATGATCGATATGCAAGATAATGGAGAGGACCGAACAAGGCAAGAACGTGCGAGGCTTTCAATAGAAATATTTTTAATGTAGTAGTTGCCCAATGTACACGAAGGGGGGGTTTCTCTTTATGGCAAGACAGACAGACGGAAGGAACTCTTGACAACACAGTTAAAGATTCAGTATAAAATAATAGAATTTGACCGAGAAAAAAAAGAAGTAAAAGAATGCTATAACAAAAGCAAAGCCTCTATTGTTGTTTCACAGAACCCAACCAAGTGTAAAAGATGAACCAAAAGCCATATCTTTTTTTTTTTTCTCAAACGGCCCCCCCCTTCCCATTTCGGGGAGGAATGGACTAATGTTAACCCTGGGTTGTATGTAACCCTACATGAGAAATTATACTCCAAATCCTTGATATTTCCTTGGCCTTGAGCAGATAAAGAATATCTTGACAGGATTTCAACCTGGTTTTTAGCCGGATAAAGACTATTCCATGTATAGAGGGGGAGAGAGAGAAATAGGTCGCGGAGATATACTGCGCTATAGTGGATTCGTTTATTGGCGGCACGCCAGAGGCAGAGAGAGAGAGAGAGAGAGCGAGAACAAGACAAGGTGACACATCTCTGTTCTCTTTTACGAGTTTACTTACCTGACAGTCAGTTTATACGACACTTGAAAACTACTCTCACTCTCACTTGACCAGACCTGACCTGGCCTGACCTGGCCTGACCTGACCTGATTTGAGAGCTTTATTTGCTCTTCTTCCTGGAAGATTAATCTTGCGGATGATATTCCGCGGATCAAGCGTTTATCCGAGTGTTTCCTCAAGGTAAAGAAACCTAGACTTTGATCAATATTGAAAGAAAAGAAGAGTTTCACAGACTTCATTGCCGGCTTGTCACGGATCCCGCTCCGGACCGAGTTTCATCAACACTTGGGAGTTTCCAGATTACTGGTTCCCTTCAACCTGCTAAATCTTCATCCCTTCCAAGGTTCAGTGCTTTACACATCCACTAAACACACACACTCTTGAACAAACCTCTTATGGAATGTCCTCTAAACGAAAATCCGCCGATCCCCCGGATCCCACCTCCGCCCGTCCCCCCTGCGATACCTCTACTACCACCACCACTCCTGCCAAACGACAACGTGTCTCCCGCGCCTGCGACCAATGCCGCTCTGCCCGTGAAAAATGCGACGGCGTCCACCCACGCTGTTTCTCCTGTGTCTTCCTCAACCGCCCTTGCACCTACAACGTTGCCCCTAAGAAACGCGGCGTCCAGACCGGGCTGATTAGGACACTGGAATGTGCTTTGGTGTGGCTGTTTGATAACTATCCCGGGAGTGAGACAGCGTTGAATGATTTGTTAGCACATGAGGAAGGGAGGGAGCTTATGGCGGGGAAGGGGAAGAGGAGGGAGGAGGGGAATAGATTACATAAGAGATGGTTAAAGGGAAAGACAATGAAGGAGGTGGAGAGGATACTTTCGGGGAAAGGGCGGAGTGAGGAGGAAGGAGATGAAGGGGAGGAAGCGGGCACTTCCGGAGGTGAGACGGCGAAAGAGGATATTCCGGAAGTTTCAAGTGCTCCAGCCATCTCCATTCCAGCGGTGGTACCAAAACCCGACTCATTGGCTTCCCGCCGGTATCATCTACCACCGGATGCACCCCGTCTGTTATCACTTTACTTTTCATATACCCACTCCTGGTTCCCTGTTCTTGATAAACCTCGTCTCCAACAACTATCAACAGTCACGGACCGACCCGTCCGAGACCTCGAACTCTGGGCTGCCATAGCCGTTGCCTCCTTTCAAGATTCCACCCGCCCGGCCACAGCTCCGGATTTATATGCCGCGGCACAATCACTACTTCCCCCTCTTGGTGAAATTGACGAACACCCTGAGGAAGATCGTACAATACGGCAGGTGAACGGATTGCTACTTCTTTCACTGGTATCCTTTGGACGTGATAACGCCGGGAATGCCTCACTCCTGGTTGGCGTGGCATCACGTATGTTACTACACTTGAAATCTACGGAAAGACCACAAAGTTCGGCCAGTTCCAGCCAAGTACTACGGAGAACCCGGAGTGTCATGGGCTGTTTTATCCTAGATACTCTTGCTGCCATGCGACTTGGACAGACACCGCAAATGACACCAGAGACTCTTTCCGGGGTCTGTATCCTCCCAGAAGACAGTCCCGATGAATGGGATCACTGGAAATCTCCTTCATCGCCAGTTGATTCTTTTTCCGATGGTCTCCCCACGCAAGCCATTAGCTCCTTTAAACAACTAACCCGCTTCTTCCTAGTCCTCTCCGGAAAGACCCCCGGCACTCCCACATCCCTTGCCGCCGCCCTTGATGCCCGGTTTTCTTTCTGTAACTCTATTCTCGGGTCATCTCCTCCGTTCCTACCCTCGGCATTACTTTTGCAGATTTCCTTCCTGACCATCACCATTGCGTTGGTTCCTGACGCGAGGTTATCGTTGTTGTGGACGTTGATCGAGGCAGTGGAACATGCGATGGCAGGACTAGGGTCCGGGACGCCGCCGGTGCTGGTGGCGTATATGAGTATTGCAGGGCGGGTAAAGGGACTCAGTGGTGATGATCGGGACAGATGGGAGCGAGTCTTGGGACGGTTGAAGAGGGGATGGGGGGGAGGTCGGATGTCGTTGACGGAGAGTATTCTGGGTGCGGGTATTGATGAAGGGGCAGCGAGTTTCGGGGATATCAGCGGAGAGAGGGACGAGAGGGACGAGAGGGACCGCACAGGTGTGGGGTATCCGGGGATCTTACAGAGTGATTTGTACTCGGCTTCCACATTTCTACCGCCGCACCTCCGATCTGTTTCCATGTCATCTCGAGGATTCACGGCTTCGGGTTCGTCGGCTTCTTCTGGGATTCACGGCGGATATACCGGGAATCTTGTCAGTTCCATGGTTGCACAAGCTCCACAGTACATGTTGTTTCCAAGCTCTGGAGCCGGAGGTTCTTCTTCTTCTTCTTGTGGGCAAAGAATACAAGATCATGAGGCGATATTGGATGAGTTGGCCTCGATTGATTGCTCCGAGGGTTTGGATGCAGATGCAAGGTTCATGGCGAATCTAGGGTTTGCACCTGGGTCGGAGTTTTTAGATACAAGACGGGAGTTTAGCCATTGAGGTTTATATAAGAGTATTAGTAAAAGAATGTATATATATATATATATATATATATATAATGGAATAACGACTTGTACATATTGAAGACCTTGGTTGTCATGATATCAGTGGCATTCACACTCCCGGTCGCGTGTAGTTTAATCCTTGTACCCGCTTCCATACTTCCCGGACAACCCGTTCTTGACTCTCCCGTGCCGTCTCTACTGCTGATGGTCCGGCCGGTCTAGAAATGTGTTAGCACATGTTTATGTTCTGATGAGTCAGCTTTCCAAGGGTCTCCTTACCTTATGGCAAGATACAACCGGCCACCGAGCTTTGCATCTTCAACCAGAGCTGTTGCTAGTTCTGCTGCTGCTGCTGCTGCCGGTGGATTCGCCGAAGTAATAAGCCCACCGGCCTCTCTGAGAATAGCCACTCCAGCAGCAACATCCCTTAATACCAGTTAGTATTCAAGTCAAGTCTCAACTACATTCTAGCTTCTCTTGTATACGTACCATTCCCAACAACCTCCCTCCCACCAGATATCAATGCCCCCCATCGCCGTATACGCCAAATCCAACGTTGCACTCCCCAAACTCCTCACACCCTGCACCATCCCCCCATCCTCATCTCTCGCCATCTCCACAAAACTCTCAACCTTCTTCCGCATATTACCCTCTGGATCTCTCCACCGTCTATCCTTCCCCCACTCGCACCCAAACACACACCCTCTCGGCGCATTCGCCGGAAGTGCACTCCGCACCAACGGCAACGGAGTTACTTGGTTGAGGAAAGCCCCGCGGCCACGGCAGGATGTAAAGAGTTGGGAGAGAAATGGCGCATTGATGACGCCAATGACGGGTGTGCCTCCAATGCAGAAGCCGATGGAGAGGCAGAACATGGGGAATAGGTGGGTGAAGTTTACGGTGCCGTCAATGGGGTCGATAATCCAGGTTGGGGCGTCGGTGACGAGGTAGGTGCGGTCTTGGCCAGCGGAATAGGATTCTTCACCGAGGAAGCTAGGGGGAAGGGGGAGGCGGTTAGTTTATGGTGGAGATATGAGGAGTAGATTGGCAAGTCCATGGAACCTACTGGTGCGACGGATATCTGGCGGCTATGGCCTCGCGGATAAAAGCTTCAATGTCTTTGTCTGCTTTGGTCACGATATCCACCGAACTCTCCTTGTCTTGAACATCCTGTGTATCTCCTGCGATGCGTGCTGTGGTATAGCTCATGAGCTTTGCGCCAGCATCTTTGCCGAGTTGGACAGCAAAGGCATGGATTTCATCGAGTTCGTCTTGTGATATATCCATCATGTTTCTTGTAACGTATGCCAGGAAAGCAGAAAGTCGTAGATGTAAATTTGAAGAAAACCAAAGTTTAGGTCGGATCCTATCTGATTTGTTACCGTTCTTTGCCTGGCTAATGATATCATTATGCCGCAGGTGCGCTCTCCTTCCGATTTGTAGAGGCGTTCCTTTCCGCCACAAACCGAGGGAGTTTTCCATTCTGAGAATTCTCCAAATATCGAACCAGAGGGCGAGATGGTATGAAGAATTTGACTGATAAACCCTTGGTTTTTACTATGGATGCTTCTATATTACCCAAACCATTAATGATGAAATTTTAATTTACAGGCCTTCCCCAAAAATCATCGTATTTACTTACCCGCTTAACTTCCGGTCCGGATAAACATTTGGCCGGTGAGCCGAGATGTCATAGACCCTACTCCTGAAAACCCTAAATACATATACTCTAGGTAGTACAAAACACCATAGACCTCCAGAGTTGGTAAGAAACAACAAACTATTTTCAAGTACACATACATCTCTTAATCATCAACCTTGTTGTCGACAACTACAATCATGCTTCACATCGTCCTCATCAACGGTCCCAACTTGAACCTCCTTGGTCTCCGGGAACCTCACATCTACGGCTCCCAAACCCTGTCCTCTTTAGAATCAGCCTGCGCTGCTCACGCCACCGCCCACTCTCTCACTCTCAGTGCTCATCAATCCAACCACGAAGGTGCTCTCGTCGACATCATCCACGCCGCCCGGGGCACAGCCGATGGCATCGTGATTAATGCCGGAGCATACACGCACACGAGCGTGGCTATTCGAGACGCTCTGATTGGCGTGGAGATACCATTTGTGGAAGTACATTTATCGAATATACACAAGAGGGAGCAGTTTAGACACAAGAGTTATCTGTCGGATAAGGCGGAGGGAGTAGTCTGCGGGTTGGGTGGATTAGGATATCTGGTGGCTATTGAATATCTAGGGAACAAGTTGAAGAAGCAGATGGAGGAAACAACAGAATAGGAGTGGATATCAATTTGTATTTCAACTATTTAAAAGAGAGCCAACATAAACAAGACCTAAAAAGACATTGAAGATATTAGACAAAGTACCCTACTTGAGAACCTAGACCATCATCAAGCCCAAAACGAAACAAACAGTTGCCGCTGTCACATACAAACCCACTCTGACGATCCCCCCGACAGCAGTCTCTCTCTTATCTTCCACTCTTTTCTTTACCACCTTCTCGTAAACCTCGGCCCTCCTCTCCTCAACCACCAACCCCAAATCCCCTACCAACTTCACCCAACTCTCCGCTCCCCGTCTCGCCAACTCTTCCACCACATCATCCCCCGTATCATTCATCCGTCTATTAAACAACTCCAAGCTAACCCACCCCGAAAATCCAACATCCTTGAAGATGACTTCTGCAATCTCCCGAACAGGTAGATACCCTCCACGGTCCTGCTCACCATAAAACAACCGGCAGTTCCGTGACCAGGACATCCGGCAGGGCTGGCTAGCATCATAGTACTCATGACCTTTAACCAACGGCGCCAAAAGCCTCTCTGCATCAACAACCTGAACGAAAAAGACCCGGCGGACATCCACCATCTCAACCATCCGCCGCAAGCTCTCCCGGACCGCCTCGTCAGCCCCCGCAGCAACACCCCCCGACACCGACGGGTCAGCATAAATCCTCCCAGCAATATTAAACGTGTCGAGACACAAACCAAAGTTCTCCCGGTCAACCTTTTGCACAGCCTCCCAGCTCTGCTCCCACGTATCAATCCGCGTCCCCCAAGCCAGTGCCTCATACGACAGCCTAATCGGCGGCTCCTGGGCACCCGCAATGTCCGCCGCCGCCCGGAGATCCTCCACCACCAGATCAATATCCTCCGACAGTTCCGCCGCTAACGCCATACTACTGGCAACATGTATCAAATCCGTCCCCAACTCTTGCGCCACCCGACACCAAAGCTTCAACTCCTCCCTTCTCTCCTCGGCCACCTTTCGGTCTCTGGCCCCCTCTAGCATAGCCAGCGGTTGCAAACAGACAATCTCTAGTCCTTTCTCGCCGCATAGTTTCTTGATGTATTGGGCGGCGGCAATCTGGGCTTCGGCGGGGACATTGCATGGTGCTGAGCCGGGAGGGCCGGGGGGAGGGATAGAAGTTAGGTGGGCGGCGAGATCGAGGAGATCTTCGTGCCAGAGTTCAATGCCGTGGTAGTTGAGGGCTGCGGCGATGGTGAGCCTTTGGGGGAGGGGGTGGCCGGACCAGCAACGGCCCAGGGACATGGTTGAGATGGCGAGTTTGGATGCCATTATGAATTGCTTAGAGAGTAAGATGATGATTATGGCTAATAGGGATAGATGTTGATAGGATTTTTCAATGCTGAATCAACGGCGAGAACACACTTTATATATGTACCCTACAGCGTAAACAGTGATTATAATGTTTTAAAGCAGTAGTGGAATAATGGAAAATAATCAGTACATCTCGCCTCATATATAATGAACCGTACTCTCATTTGCTCTAGTAACAGTTCCCGTCTATAAAACCACAGTTGAAACATCTCCACCAACCGTCAACCACACGCAAACTACAGCTGGTCCCCCCTCCCTCTGATGGCCCATGCTGTACACCCCCTAAAGTACCGACACTTGATCATTTACATGCACTCATTCACACATATAACCGCCTCTTCATTTGAGACTATCCGGGTCTATGCATACAATCACATTCTTCCTCCCCCCCAATATGAGTTCTTGATGCATGGTATTTCTCGCCCTGAGTGAGATATACCACAGCGGTCCCCAGCCCCTGGCCCCCCCCCCCCGAGTAGCCGATGGTCTTCTTGGCACGAACCTTTGCGCATTGGAAAATCATTGAGCAGGAGGTCAGTGATATGGGATGCTTTAGTGTACGTTTACAGTGTAAGTACATAGATAAAATCCGAGCAAGGGAAATCGTAAAAACAAGGCAGTGGAATTTCGGAGACTACGCGAGAGGATAAGAGTTTATACCGGGTGCTCCTTGAGGCTGTAGAGGAAATACCCCCCTTGCGTTTGGAGTAAGCAGTTGAAGACAAAAGATACATTGATGATACAGATATGTATGCCATAAAGCACAGACATGTCTCGTCTCCATCTCCGTCACGTCTATTCCAGTCATGTAATTCTATTGGCTCTACACCATAAGTTCTCCACTTTCTATGATATACATACAACCCTTGGTTTATCTGACCCTAAAGACATTAACCGGAAAAGAATTTACCCGCATGCACTCTGTACAGTTCCAACCGCAGCTATGTCTTTTAGTGTTTTTCCAGAAAAAAAAGCTTTTGTGGTATTATCATTGCAGCATTTGAACTGGGCTGGCCAAAGCTATGGTCCAGTTTACAGTCATAGAATAGGTAAGGCTCTAGGCTAGGCTAGGCTAGGTTACAGATGATGCTTTTGGAGAAAAAAATCAAGGTGAATAATTTCCCATGTAGAATAGAAGACTACAAGGCCGTTTTCTGTTAAGATAGATTGGTAGGTTACAGGTGTCAAAGGTCCCGAAAGCCCATACTAAGGCTATATCCGAGCCCATTGGCTTAATGTCAAGGGTATCGACGTTGAAGTCACTGACAAATATCTAGACCCTCATCGCCGTTGTCTCTCGGCTGTTGCATTCCCCATCGACTATCGTCATTTGCGACATACCCTTACGCTTCACTGTCCCGTCTATCCCCCCTTCATACTCTCTACTATGGCCGTCGAAACCGTCACTCCCTCGCCGGCCCCGGTCGCCCCTCTCGCCACCATCTCCCCTGCCGTCATCCCCCCCGTCGATGTCTCCGCCGTCGAACAGCACGGCTACCTCTTTGGCAAGAAGATCACAAACAGCTACTCGCCTTTTCTCCACGGCACCATCTACCGAGAAATCGGCCTCAACTGGGAGCAATTCCGCCTCGACTCGGCTGATATCCCACAGTTCATGAAGTTGATCAAAGACCCTAAATTCTACGGTAAACTTTTTCCTACCAGTATTTCTGCCTTGTAACTAGCAGCACATGACCATCTAACACATCCATCTCTAGGTGCCTCCGTTACCATGCCCAACAAAGTCACCATCCTCCCCTACCTCGACTTCCTTACCCCCGAATGCCGCGACGTCGGCGCCTGCAACACCCTCTTCCTTCGCACCGCCCCCGATGGCACCCGCCTCTTTTGCGGCACCAACACCGACACCATTGGCATCCGCGAATCCTTCTACCAAAACATCTCCACACCCGATACCATCTTCCACAACCATCCCGCCCTCGTCATTGGCGGTGGTGGTGCCGCGAGATCTGCAGTCTATGCTCTGCGTAAGTGGATGAAGGCGACGGATATCTACCTAGTCAATCGAGATCGCACGGAAGTCGAGGCGGTCATTAGCGAGTGTACCGAGAGGGGGTACGGTCAAGGGTTGAGACATGTGGAGACGGTAGAGATGGCGGATAAGCTGGAGGCACCGGGGGCCATTGTAGCCTGTGTGCCGGATTTCCCGCCAGTGACAGCGCAGGAAGTGCAAGCGAGGAAGGTGACCGAGGTGTTTTTGGGCAAGGAAAAGAAGGGGGCGATGTTGGAGATGTGCTACAATCCGACGCCGTACACGGAACTTGGTGGTATTGCGGAGAGGGAAGGGTGGCAAGTGATTTTGGGGACGGAGGCGATGATTTACCAAGGGTTGGAGCAGGATAGATATTGGACGGGAAAGGAGGTTAGTGAGTTGCCTGTTGATGTTGTTAAGAAGGCTGTTTTGAAGAAGTTGGAAGAGGTACGGAAGCAGTAGAGGGGAGAAAGACGGGAACAAAGGTCTAATATATAAAGAGAATACCAAGAATATCCGAGCCTTGTATATATATACCACAAGTTCCATCACATCACTGGGGAAGTGGTTGTACCTCATAGACCCCAGACTAACCCGCGGCTTACCTACGGCTTCTGTAATTCCGCCGTTACATCGGCCGCACGGCTAAACGCGGCCAATATTGGACTAATCTTCCTCTTGATTAATAACACCTTTTATTCTCAGTCATAACAAGTAAAGTCAGCAATAACATTCTTCCGCCGATTGCGTCTCTCTTTTTGTCAAATATCAAGGGAATTTTAGCAGTCATCTTGTCCGTTTTCTTTCTTTTTTCTTTTGCACCTACACATGTTTTGTAAGACACTATATACTTTGGTTTTCCAAATAGATTTACATTTCTGAATTTTGCGGGCCAGTGGTTCGTTGTATGTACTGGTATATATATATATATATATATATATAGTACTGTTATCTTTCCTGTTTCCTCTTTCCCAAAAGTCTCGTGACTACGAACTGCTGTCCTTGGCATCGGCTTCAACAATCGACCCTTTCAGTTCTCCATCATTCTCGGCGTCATCCCCAATGCAGTCCACCTGTAACTCGCCCATGATGACCTTGTTCGCGTTCCGCACAGGTTTAATCTTGAATAATCTATCCATCGTCTCAAGAGGCACCGACTTGGTCTCAGGGATCAGGAAGAATACAAAGGCAACCGACAGCAGCATCAGAGAGGCAAAGAACATGTACACTCCGTAGCCCCAAGCAGAGAACATTTGCGGGGTGAAGCGGGAGATGAGGAAGTTCCAAAACCAGTTGTTAGCGGCAGCCCAGGCTTGGCCAAGGGATCTAATTAGACAAGAGATGATTAGAAGCTGAGTTTCAGAAGAGCAGAATTACAACGGTGAAATACTAACCTGGTGCTCTGATCATACATCTCCGAGTTGATAACCCACGGAGTGCCGTTCCAGGAGGGCGTGTAAAAGGTTGTCCACAGGTAAAAGAAGAATACGGCGGCAACACCACCCGACGACAGACTATCTCTGTTCTTGCTAATGGGATCATCAACCTTGATGTAGGCACCAATAATCCACATGCAAATGGAACCACCAAAACCGCCAATCATCAAGAGACGGCGACGGCCAACGTGGTCGATAAGCCACAGAAGCCAAACCACAGTCATTACAGTCTTGACGACACCAAAGAGACCGGTTGTGAAGAGCTTGGTGGAGGTGCCCTTTAGCCCAAGAGAGGAAAACACGGTAGGAGAGTAGTAGTTGATGGCGTTGATACCCGAGGCATTTTGCCAGAGGAAGAGCTAAGGATATTCTCATTTAGCCATATGCCATCAAAAAAAAAAAAAAAATTCTCAAAGGGGTCAGTCAAACTTACCATGCCACCGAGGAAGAAGCGCCACTGAATCTTGCGTTGTTTCAAGGCCGCAAAAGGCTTCCAGAACCCGGCACCCACCTCGCGTCTGTAAATCTCCAAATCACGATCAATGTAAGAAATCTCCTCCACAATATACTTGTGATCCGCCGGTAACATACGCATCCAGCAGAGATTCTTAATCGCCTGTTCTCTCTTCCCCTTTGAAAATAACCATCTCGGAGACTCGGGAATATACAGAGCACCAATGATAAGCATGCCAGCCGGAATCAACTGTACCGCAATAGGGATAAGCCACTGTGTATGGCTGGGTTCCAATGTCTGGTCGACACCGTAGTTAATCCAGAAGCCAACAAGACCGCCAATCTGCCATCCGAGTTCGTAGATGCCAACCAGACGGCCACGGACTGCGGGAGGAGACAGTTCAGAAATGTAAATCGGCGTCATGTTTGAGCAGCCACCAATACCAATACCAGCAAGGACACGTCCGGCATACAAAAGGCCGAGTCCACGGGCACCAGTGGTACCACACATGAGACCGGCACCGAGAATGAAGATCAGGGAGAACAACAGCAGGGAACGTCTCCGTCCGAGGAAATACGACGAGGCATAAGCACCGAGAGAACCGAAAAAGGCACCGGCTTGGTAGATGGAGACAATGTTGGCCTGGATGAGGGCCTTGTGGGAGGAAGTCATATGGTTAAACCCGAATTCCTCGATAAAGGACGGCAGGGCAATGGTGCCGCCGATGAAGGCGGAGTCATAGCCGATGGTGCAGGAAGCAAAGGAGGCAATGGAAGCGCAAAAGTAGACACGCCAGTTGTATACGGCGGATGGGGTTGGGCGGTCTTCCTTGAGTTGTAGGAGGCCCATGGTGATGAGAAGGAAATGACCGGATTGGAGGCCCAGATAGAGACGGAGAGGAAGAAGAAGAGAGATGTCAACTCACGAATGGTATGACTCAATGGAAGGGTATATATATATACAAGACAAGAGTAATATAAAAACCCTGCGAGTAACTGGCAAAGAAACAATGAATAGGAAGCAAGTGAAAGAGATCAAAAGAAGGAAAAAAAAGATATTCTCAAAGTGAATAGACTGTAGACTTTCTCCAATAACCAACCACTGAAGAGTTTGTTTTACCTAAAAAAGATTCAACACAGAAAAACTGACTATGAAAAACACTGGAACCTAGTTGGCGGAGCGGAGCGGATCCTATTCCCCAGATTTTTGGTCAGATATTTTTCAAACAAAAGGCGAGAGGCGTATGACTTGATATATAGCAACAAATCAAAGCACATTGGAAGATCAAAATCAATGTCACATTATACTCAAGAGGTAATAAGCTCGGTATATCACGATCTCTCTCCCATTCAACATCAAATTGCCACCCTCAACATCTTGCTCCTTCTCCGTCTTTCTCCATCTTCATTTCTCCATTCTTCACAAGGTTCACCAAAAAGGGACTTCAACAAATAGGATTCTTTTCTCCTTTCCATTGAGGAATTAATGTTCCTAGGCTAGTGACGAAGCAAAAGAAAAATAGTGGAAAAAAAAAATTAGTATATATTCAGCCTTGGTCGCCTTCTCCCTTCTTCCCAGGGCCAAAGCATAGAGCCGGACTCGGAGGAACGAAAGGTGACTACAGGAACTAACTATCCACACATGTACCTACCCCAGACTTGTAGTGGCTCTTCCCCGTCTGACTTGACTGTAACGCTAGGGAGTGACTGATGGAGATGATGAACCGGAAATATGGTGGCTGTTGAGAGATTTTTGTTGGAGAGACGGGATATTTTCTTTTCAATGACGATGATGTTGGCTGTGCAAGTCTTTTTTTCTTTTTTTTTCTCCAGGCCTGGTCATGGTTCTTCCAAGTTGTGTTTAGGGAAATCATCAAGACGGCAAAGGGGGTTTTATTCCGTCGGGATATAGAATACGCGTAGAACAATTTTTGATGGAACCGAATAAGAAGCTCTGGAGAGCTTTGTCTCGCCACCCACCGGCAGCTGTCACTCCAATAGGATTTACAACATGTACAGAATCTCAATCTAACGCATGTCAAATCATGTTCCCATTGTCATTCTTCAACCAAGGAAAATCCGGGGTAAAGCCACACACGCCCACATACCATAGTCCCCTTCAGTCTGTTTCCCCTTGGAATCTCGTCTCTGCTTCAAATCCACCAATTGGAGGGAGGAAAAAAACAACACTCTTCTCCCTCCTCCATCATCCGGCGTCTGGATAATCATTCATCCCATCATCATGTCCCTCCAAGTAGGGCCCTGAATGAGTCCAATATGGAGGGATCCCCGGTTGTAACCTGCAGATGTTGCGGGAAAATCAATGTGCCGCAAGACAGTCGTCACCACATTCTGGGGCTGTGGAGCAATGATAAGTGGAGAGTTTGTCATCTAAAGGGGGGGGNGGGGGGGGGGGAGGGGAGGGGAGGAACCATGGTTAACCCAGTATATTAATCAACCCTTACTCCAACTAACAAAATGAGGTTTGATATGTTGATATGTTCATCCGGACTATGGAGAGACCTTAAGAGCCAAGTTCTCCAGAAGGCTGGACTCTATTCTCATTCTCCAACTTGTATTATCCCATCTGTATGGTTAAATAATCAATTTCCAACGTCTACAACTAGTTGGAGCAACCATCACTAGGTACTATCACAAAATAAACCATTGTATCAGTCCTCCAAAAAGAGAGGGAATCTCCATCTCCACATCAATGACATCATCAACAACAACCAAATAAAAATTACGTACCACACCGGGGTTTCACATGTGATCACCCACGATATTATTGGCCCGGCGCTCTATGGCTTGACTATGGGGGAGCAGACGGGACCCCCGTATTTTCCACAGGCCATGGTCGTACGTGGGGGTAACAATTGTTCTCAGCAGCTATTAACCAGTAGTGTAGGCAATACAATGACTATTATGGTACTCCAAGACTAACAAACGTAATCGTATTTGCATGCACTGTGTTAACTTGCGGACTTTATTAGTAAATACTGTGTAAACCCATCTTATAAATACTGTGTATATGTATGATGATTAAGCTATGCTAATAACCCTATTGGCTATATAACCCTATTATATTGCTCCCGAATTTCTTGATCATCTGCATGATACAATCTAGAGGGGACGACAATCAGGGACATATACAATCCTTGGTACAGTTAAATGTTGAAGACGCGCTCAAAGATGGGGAGGTGGGATGATTGGATAGAACCAATTTTACGGCTAGTGGTGAAAACATGAGTGTGTTACAAATCGTCGATCATATAAGTCATGATGATACAACATGAGACGTCGGGTCATTGATATAAGTTGAGTTTCAGTGCCAACTAGGCAGTACACCATCTCTCAGTGAGCAAGTTGTTGGATCATTCTAAACTCGGTGATAGAGTGACTTTCTGTCATCTGTTAACAGCGCATATAAACAAGGCCTATGATCTATATCCCCCCTCCCCTCCCCCCAATATCAGATAATCTCGACTACATCCCCTGATGGACCAACCCCCTGAGTCCGAGCGGAACCCTGCTTCCCAACCCATTAACATTTGTTACTTTTCACAAGTCTTCTCTTCAGGCAATCTCTGTATCCGAAAATGACGAATCTATGTTGCGATTATGATTGATAACCTTGTAGTTGCACATGTTAAGACGAAGTTTCCGCAATGCCTCCGTAGGTGCTTATAGCAACCGCTATGTCCATCAAACACAAGCCATAATAGTTTAATGGTTAGAATATCACGTTGTGGTCTTTGGGACCTCCCGAGAACACGAAGTAAAAATATCCGTGGTGATCCATGTTCGATTCATGGTTATGGCAATTTTTTTTTTCTTCTTGTTGCACGACAGATTAGAACCCTTAGATCAAGTCTACACATAACCCTAAGATTTCGTTCCTAATGTATGGGGGCGGATATCGTCTTGGCGTTATGAGACCGTTTCATTTATCATAGTGCTAGCCAACAAGACAAAAGACAACCCGTGTCCTAGCGAAACGGAAACACCGTATTAGATCTAATCTTGTCATTTGAAGTTGCAATCAACCATCAAATCACCGGTCCTTTAGACTCTTAGGCCAAAGCGATATCAAACTTTCAGGTGACCGAGAGTTAGCAGCTAGGTACATACAGGTAGGTCATCTATAACCACCAATCTATAGATGGGTAAGTATACAAGATCCCCCAGCCAAAGGTCCAAGTCGCTTTGATGTTGAAACACACTTTCTTTTGCGCCATGGGTGCCGCGTTGAAAAGCTAGCATCAACAACCAAACATGGGACAACGGAGCTTCGCTAAACATTCCACGTCCCTAAGAGGTTAGCTTCTCGCAAGGAAAAGAAAAAAGACAAAAATCAGGAGGAAACCCCGGCTCAAGAATAAGGTCGTCGGAAGGAAGTTAGTTGGATGGCAAGTTTGTTAATGTTAAGCTTTTATTCTGCGAGCCACTAGAAACGATTCTGTAACTCTTTATTTTCAGCAGCAGCAGCAGCAGCAGCAGCAGTTACTAGTGAAGCCAAAATATATGTGTGTAGGCAGAAACATCAAACACTGGGAAACATGGAATGTATCAGCTCAACCTACGATATTGGCCAGTTTCACTAACACAAGCTCGGATGAGACAACGGCGTATAAGAGAGATTTCATCGGCACGCATCAATGATAGACGCGGCTCATATGATGGGGGATGGGGGAAGAAGAATGGCTTGCTTTATCATGCCAAAGAGTAAGACGCGGAAAATCACAGCTCGCGAAATGGGGATCATGATCCAAAAACATAAGCGAACAAGAGAGCCCCCAGCCCCTAAAGCGCGCAAAGACGAGAGAGTAAGGGTTAACTATCATGCGTTAGAAAACATGTACACACACACACACACACACACACACACACACACACAACCGATCGGTGAAGATCTATGGATGGGACGAGCAAATGATCGGCTGGTTGTCAACAATATTGATATCCTTTTGCGTTGTATGATTCGATAGGGTCGAAAAGACACTCTATAAATACAACCCATAGAAAATAGTACGGGGGAATCGTCTGATACTGGTTATTTTCGGCGTACGGAGTCGGCGGTATATGTAGTTGTCAACTTTTACCTGTAGCAAACACCAAGTATCGTCACACTAGGAGACACTATCCAGACCGCCAAGAGGCCATGACACCATTGGCTCTTGGATTGCAAAGATGATATTCTTCTTTCTCCACGGCGCTGGCGGTTTAATTTTTCAAGCAAAGTTTAAACATGAAGTTTGGCCATCTCAAAGGATGATCAAGCTTCACACTAGCGAAAGCAGTCGGTGGACTCCGTGGAGGACATGACCAAGGAGAATAATTAGAAACAAGAACTATTACAGAGGGTCTTTTAGACGGAAACGGTACGGAGAAATACACCAAAAGAGGAGGCTGTGTCAAAGCAGACAATAATGTGACCAAGGCGGAACTTGACCTGAGCGGGTGGCCCTAGGTCGCCGCGATGTCTGAGAAATCCTCCAGAATTTGAGTTTGGCGAGTAACTAGAGACAGTGTATAGCAAAATAGTCAAGATAAAGGAGTTGGTTTATCTGGTCATGTGTCAGACAACATATTAATCGTGCTGGTGGTGATGTTCTGATCTCGGTCTGTCTGCTATCAGATTCTCAAAGATGAATGGGAATGACACCAACAATGATGGACCATTCACTATCTTGGCTTCTCATAGCACCAGAGGTCCCAAGCATTGTGTCAAAATGAAAAGAAGCCCTCCGGGGGGGGCCAAATCCAAAAAACGGATACAGGATATAAGAAACAAGACCAGGGCCGCACGGGTCTAGACAACCAAAAGAAACTGAGAACGGACCCCGTCACTGCTTTCTCATCTGCGTTTGAACTTCTTCTTTGGCTTTCTTTTCTTGTTTTCACGGCTGTACTTACTTTTAAGTCAGTAATAGTGACGAACCAGGGGACTAGACCTAGACTTCAACCCCATGTTAAGCTGTCTACCTTTCAAAGGGGACACGGAAGGACTAGAGTCAGTCAGAGACGGGACGACCTCCAAAACTAAAACTTGTATAAGTATCACCAGCTTCCCTCTGCTTTTCCATCTTCTTGTTTCCTTCTCCTCTTCACTCCCAACTCACCTCCAATCTTCAAGACTCTTTCTTCTTCTTTTTCTCTTCTCTTCTTCAGCTGTGCTGTTTCTTTTCTGACTTTTGTTTTGCTGGTCAATTCAACTATTTCGCTCTTTTTTTCAACTTACCTTTTCTCTCTTTTTTTTTCTTTTTCTTTTTTTTTTAATTTCTCTTTCAATAAGACACCATATTACCTTCTTTTCAAAATGTACTTCTCCAAATTCGTCTTCGCTGCTCTGGCCGCCACTGTCATCGCTGCTCCCACTGAGGTGCGCATGTCCAAGCGTGCCGATCTCCTGACTGCTCAGCCATACTCCGAGTTCCAGGTGTCTTCCGGTACCGCCGGTAACGCCCTGGCCGAGGTCGACGAGAAGTTTCACGTAAGTTCTCCCTGAGGTCTCATCACCATCAGCTAGCCATCAAGCAACAATAGTCAACTAACACACTAATCTACAGGCTGCCGAGTTCCGCGCCGACCCCGCTTCCGTCTCCGCCAATGACATCGCCATCATGAAGGCTGCTCGCGTCACCGCTGAGAATGCTGAGACCGAGGCTGGTGGCTTCAACGATGCCATTGAAAAGGCTGGCAAGTCCAGTGATGCCGGCAAGGCTCTCCTGAACGGCAAGACCAAGAACAAGATCCTGAAGCTTGAGCTCCAGGTCCTGCTGGCCGATATCGAGATTGGCCAGAAGGGTAACAGCTCTTCTGTTGCCACCAAGCGCGCTGCCGAGCTGAAGAAACTCAACAACAACGTTGCTACTGACAAGAAGAACGCTGGTGCTGCTTCAACTGCTGTCGACTTCGACGGCACCTCCGACCCCGCCCGTAAGATCTAAGCAAATCGGGGGGGGGGGGGGCCAGGTGATTCACATGGTTCTCTCTGTGATTCCGTTGTACTCTAAGACTAATCTGCGCGAGTAATATTGCGCTTCTGGGGCTGTCAACTGGAAAGGAAAGAAAGGCTCCGTCTTGATAGGAGAGGAAAAAAGAGACGAGAGCTTGTGAGTGAGGTGCCTGGGAAAGGGTTAGATACACACTTGATACATTTATGGGCTTTTAGATACCACAATAGCCCTGAAATCCTAATATGCCAAGAGAGTTGGTTTTTTTTTGATAGCATATATACCTTGATCCGTCGTTGTGAATGTTTAATGACAAGATACAATGAATGTTAGTTGATAGATATTGTTTAAAGTTGACCTAACAGAAATAAAGTTTCAGTTGTGTTTGGTTTGGAATGACGAGTGTTTTGATTCCTAATTTGGAAGGATGTTAGTGACAAGGCTGCGAACGCTTTGGTAATATGAAAATTGAATTCACGATCACGTGAAATGACAAGGCTGAGCGCAAATTACAGTTTGGTCCGTGTGACGAAATTTACGCGACAAGTTTTTTTTGTGGTTCAGCATCGCCTTCAACAACTGAACCCGATTGCATACACTTGGGTTGCCAATTCAGGTGTATTGATTGAAGGAATTTTGTTTTCTATTTGCACCTTATTTTATAGACTCACCCTCGTTCATTCAACATTCGATCTGGCATTTCCACAATCCCTTTGTCATCATGAACACTGCTGCTGGAGTGTGGCAAGCGCATACTAGTGCTGAAGGCCGCACCTATTACCACAATGCGGCAACCGGCGCGACACAATGGGAGAAGCCCGAGGCTATGATGACGCCTACGGAGGTATGTTGTGCGAATTGTGTCACAATAGCCATCAGAGGTTGAAAACTAACCGACTTTTACCTAGCGTGCTCTTGCGAACCAACCCTGGAAAGAGTACACCGCCGATGGTGGTCGCAAGTATTGGTACAATACCGAGACCCAGCAAAGCTCTTGGGAAATGCCCGAGGTCTACAAGCAGGCTCTTGGTGTTTCCGATACCCCCAGGTACATATCATAGACCGGCCCTTGACATCATAACATCATTGTACGACTCAAATCTAACAGTCCCCTCAAGTCACCAGTTGCCTCCTCGAAGCGGCTTCGCCAGCGCCCAACCTCACGACTCCAGAGACTACCGCGATCGTGATCGCGACCACTGTGACCGCCGAGACCGAGACCGAGACCGAGACCGAGACCGAGACCGAGACCGAGACCGAGACCGCGACCACCGAGACCACCGCGATCGTGATAGAGATTTCCGTGACAGAGGAGATCGTGACCGTAACTACGACCGCAACGATCGTGACTCGTACCGCCCTGGCGATCGCAACAACAACAACGCCGATCTCCCCCCAATTTTCCAGCCAACCATTGCCGACCCGGAGTTTGCCTCTCCCGAAGAAGCAGAGGCCGCTTTCATCAAGCTATTGAAGCGTAGCGGTGTTCAATCTGACTGGACCTATGAACAGGCTGTCCGCGCCGCTGCAAAGGACCCCCACTTCCGTGCTATCCGCGACCCGCGTGATCGCAAAACGGCTTTCGAGAAGTACTGCCAGGATGCGGTTGAACAGGACCGTGAAAAGGCCAAGGAACGGATGACTAAGCTACGTGCTGACTTCCAGACCATGCTCAAGAGCCATGACGAAATCAAGCACTACACTCGTTGGAAGACTGCCCGTGCTATGATCGAAGGCGAGACTATCTTCCGCTCAACTAACAACGAGGAAGAGCGTCGCCAACTTTTCATTGAATATGTAATTGGCTTAAAGAAGGCCTACGTCGAACGCCAGGTATCCCAGCGCAAGGCAGCCATGGAAGGTATAATTGATCTACTTAGCAGCCTTGATCTGGAACCCTATACTCGCTGGAACGAGGCCCAGAAGAAGATCACCAGCGCTCCCGTGTTCCACTCCGACGAGAAGTACCAGACCCTTAGTCAGTTTGATGTTCTCACCGCTTTCCAGAACCACGTCAAGGCTCTCGAACGTGCCTTCAATGACTCCAAGCAGCAGAATAAGATCAAGAAATACCGCAACGAGCGCCGGAACCGCGATGCCTTCAAGGCTCTTTTAAGTGACCTCCACAAAGATGGCAAGATCACCGCCGCCACAAAGTGGTCTCAAATCTACCCCCTTATCGAACAGGACAATCGGTACATTGCCATGGCCGGCCAGTCAGGTTCGACAGCCCAGGAGCTGTTTTGGGATATGCTTGAAGATGAAGAGAAGAGTCTGCGCGATCTGCGCAACTCGATTCTTGATATTCTCGACGATAAGCGATTCGAGGTGACGTCCAAGACTACATTTGATGAGTTCCACGATGTCATTAAAGATAACCGCCGTGTTGCTGACACTGATGCCGACATTCTTAATCTGCTCTTTGAGCGCGTAAGTGCCCGATAGATGCCTTATTTTTTATATATTTTACACAAAAACTAACCATCCACAGCTCCAGGAAAAGAAACTCAAGAGAAACGACGACGAACGCTACCCCGAACGCCTCCAACGCAAGGCAGCCGAGAACTTCAAGGCCTATCTCAAACGTCTCGACCCCCCTATTCTACCCTCTGACACTTATGAAAAGGTCAAGCCCCGCATTTCCCGCAGCGATGAGTTCCAGTTTCTTTACTCCGATGACACCCGCCGTAGCATCTTCGACAAAGTTCAGCGCCGCAATAAAGATCGCGATGATGAAGACCGCGATCGCATGCAGAAACGCCGTGGTGACCGTGCCTCTAGCGACCGTGACCTTTACCGCGAGAGAGATCGTTCTAGAGGTGAGGGATCACACCGCAGTGGTGGTGGTAGACGCCGGAGCAGGTCGCCTACGGCGTCAGCTCATCCTGATTCTGACCCTTATGAAGCGGACCGCCGAAAGGCAATCGCGGAACGCGAGCGTAACAATTCTCGCAGAAACGCTGAATCTCTGCTCGACCCCACATCTGTTCCCGGACGTGATCGCGAACGTGACCGTGAGTCACGTCCTCGCTCGAGAGAATGGGAACGGGAACGGGAACGGGAACGTCCTCGTTCACGAGAGAGGGAGCGCGAGCAAGAGCGGGAAAAGGATCGGGGCGATAGGGGTGATCGGGAGCGTTTGAGATCGAGAGAACAAGAACGCGACCGTGATTATGACCGGCTTCGTTCGCGTCGGGACGATGATTACTATGAGCGCGAACGTCATCCCCGGGAGGATGACCGTCTGTACCGTCGTCGTGGCGAACGTGGTGGCTCATTTGATGAACTCAACTACGATGATGAGCGCCCTTCCTCTACTCGTCGGCGTCGGAATGACGAAGAGGATAATGAACGTGACACGAAGGTACGACGGCTCTAAACTTTTCTATATAATGCTATGGTCGCATGTTAACATCTTTCTTCCTCCCGCCTACAGAGACAACGCACTGTCCGCGATAGAACTCCCCGTGAGAAAACTCCCCTCCGTGACCCCCGCTCTACCAAGAGATCCCCCGTCCCCGACAGTAACAGCACCGCCAACGGTGTTCCCAGTCATCGTCAAAAGTCACCGGTTGAGGCAGAGAAGGCTGCTTCGGCGACCCCTTCTGCCCCGGCTGGTACTAATGGTGTTGAGGCGCCAGTGGCTAAGAAGCAGAAAAGTGGTGATGAAGATGTGGCCATGAACTCTGGCAGTGAAGAGGGGGAGATTGAGGAGTAATGGTGGATATTGGCTGAACGTAGACTTTTTGCATTTACATAAAAATTTCAACGTAGACTTTGATCATATTGTACTTTTTTTTAAAAATATAGAATGTTTTGATATCACGTGTGAGTGAGTAGAATGCAATATATATTTTGATAAATCAACAACTGCAGACACAGAAACAATTGAGACAATGATGAAGACCGTCGAGCCAAAGGCTGCAATAAAAGTCTATGAGAAAAAAACATCACCGGATATCAAACAGCAGCAACGGCAGCATTCGACACCATAGCCAATACCCCGTCGTAATCCCTAGGTTAGTCACTCCGCAAACTTGAATCTGGTGATCCCGGTATAGAGCCCCATAAGGGCCTGAACCCTGATGGTGACCCGCTCTCCCAGATCACCTGATTTCCCTCAGGAATCGGGAGAACAAAAGGCGACAATTCGCAGGATTTTTGTGGCTAAGCTACAAATGTTGTACTATCCTGGCTCACGTGACTGGGCTGTTCACAAGTCTGAGGGTCGGTGGACGACATCCCAAGTGCTTCCGAATGACCAAACCGGAATTGTACGGGTAGTGGTTGGCCAAATACAAATATAGGATGAGGCCGACATCGAAAGGTGTTTTGACGAAGTAATCGATGGCCAAATGTACCAGTGCGTTTTTTTTTGGCCGATAACTATGCTGGCGATGCTTCGTCTGTATCCGTGTCTTCATCCTCGTCATCTTCTGTCCCTAGCTCGGAATCAATCCCCGAGCTTCCATGACCACCGCGCTTCTTCCTAGATTTACGAAGCGCTTTTTGAACTCCTAAAACGCCTGGACCAGATGCATTGTACGTGTTGTAAAAGAAAAAAAGAGGAACGCCACCATCCCTGTTGTGATGTTGTTGCTTTTTCTTGTCCTGTTTTCTTCGTCTGTTGCCCTGTGTGAAAACCACTGTTTCAGATTGCCTTGGTACTATCTTCCAAGAAGAAGAAGTTTCCCGAGAGCTTCTGCTCCTGGTCAAGCTGGGAGTTGTACTTGTTGATACGCGGGCGGAAGTTGGTGGGATCGCGACGGAAGGTGACATCCAGGTTCTTCAGGAAGGCGTTGCAACCGGTAAGCAGAGACTCGGGGGTGTTGGCGTGGGTGTCAATACCGGGCTGACCGTCAAAGACAATTACACGGTCAGCCAGGTATGTAGCCATGATGAAATCGTGCTCGACGATAAAGGCAGTCTTCTTGGCGTGCATGATGAAACGCTTGATGACACGGGCAGCGATAATACGCTGCTCGGAATCCAGATAGGCAGAGGGCTCATCAATCAAATAGATATCGGCGGGGATACCCAGAGCAAGGACGATGGCGACACGCTGCAACTCACCACCGGAAAGGTTCTTGACCTCCTGATCAATGAAGTCATCGAGCTTTAGGGGCTTGATAACGTCGGTATTGAACTGGGGTGACAGGAAGGCGGCCTTGATCTTCTTGAAGAAAAGCTGACGGACACTACCCTCGAACTTGGGAGTAATGGTCTGGGGCTTCATGCTAATCTTCATCTCGGGGACCTGCTTCTTGCTGTCGGGCTTCAGGGCACCAGCAAGCAGACGGCAGAAAGTAGTCTTACCGGTACCGTTCTCACCCATCATGACAATAATTTCAGAGTCAGTGAAGTCACCAGAATCAATTCTGAGCTTGAAGTTACCCAGGGTCTTCTCCATGGCGGGGTATCTGAAAGCACGCGACTTATCAGCGATGACTTCCTCAGCACCCTCAGAGAGGCGGAAGGTCAGAGCTTCCTGGCGGAAACGCAGGTTCTCGGTGGGAATGTGGCCATCCAAGAAGATGTTGATACCCTCACGGACGGAGTAGGGCAGGGTCACAACACCGTAGACAGCGGGCTGACCGTACAGAACGGAGACAAAGTCGGAAAGGTAGTCAAGAACTGAAAGATCATGTTCGACAACGATGACGTAGTCGTCGGGGCGAAGAAGAGAGCGAATGATTTTGGCAGCAGCCAGACGCTGCTTGACATCGAGGTAGGAAGAAGGCTCGTCGAACATGTACCTGCAGGTTGTATTAATATTTAGCGGGTGTCATCTTTGAAAGGATTTTGGAACTTACACATCGGCCTTTTGCACGCAAACGGTACCAATGGCGAAACGTTGCAGCTCACCACCAGACAAGAGGTTGATATCACGGTCCATGATGTGGTTCAGCTCTGTAGAATGGAGTTAGTGGTGGTCATCCAGATTTCAAGATGATGTATATGGACTTACCCAGAGTGTTGGCAACCTCTTCCATGTTGTCCAAGGTGTTACGGGACTCGATCAAGTACTTGACCGACTTCTGGGGAGTGCGAACAGCACGGGGAATCTGGTCGACATACTGGGGCTTGACAACAGCCTTCAGGTCATCTTCCAGAAGCTTAGTGAAGTAGTCTATGAGATATAACGTTAATTTAAAAAAAAAAGTTATCACCTCAATGTTGGTTATTTGGATGTTTTCTTACTTTGCAGCTCGGAACCACGGAAGTACTTGATGACATCCTCCCAATCGGGCGGGTTGTCAAAACGGCCCAAGTTGGGCTTAAGCTTTCCACTGAGAATCTTCAAAGCAGTGGATTTTCCAATACCGTTGGTACCGACAAGGCCCAGAACGTTGCCAGGGCGGGGCATAGGCAGACGGTGAAGCTTGAAGGAGTTGGCCGAGTATCTGTGGGTAACCTGGGACTCGAGGTTTGTGGGCAGGTTGATGATAGTGATGGCGCCAAAGGGACACTTCTTGGGGCAGATACCACAACCAATGCACAGGCCCTCGGAAATGAAAGCAATGCGGGAGTCAGAAGCCACCTCAATACACAGCTTACCCGAACGAACAACGGGGCAGGACTTTTTGCACTCGTGACGGCATTTCTAGAAGCACGTTAGGCCAAGCTCCCCAATATATGGTTGATTATTCTATTGAGATATATGAGAACGTACCTTAGGCTTGCACTAAATTCAACGAAACAGCAATTTGGTTAGCAATTGGAACTTGGGTGTCGCAGAAGCGTGCTGTTTTCATGATATTGGTCGCGGTGTCATCGTCGTCAATTTATATGGCGGGGTATAGCGGGGCGAGTATGGCGTCGAGATTTTTTTTTTTCCACGATTTTATGTGTCGATGCTAGGCATGGGCTCTAACTAACCTTGTCAGTGCTGACAATGGCAATTCTGTGTGTCAAGAAGGTTAGTTGAATGTTGATTCTTCAAAGGGAAAGATGATATCAAATGGATATTCAAACATGAAAAGGCATGAAGCCCATCACATACCTCGTAAGCTTGTCAGACATGGCGATAGTTGTTCGAGCTTAACGCTACTCAGTATTTCGATCCAAGGGTTGTGTAGATATTGCAAAGGTAAAAAAGAAAGACAAGTCCCCTGCTTAGATGTAGAAATCCAAGATCTTTGATTGATGAGTCGTCGGGAAAGACTGAATGCGCAATTGGCCGTGGGGGTATCGCCGTCTCGGTGAGATCTCTAGGTGAGAAAAGGTTTTGACGTGTGTTTGGAAGTTATGATATTTCCCAACCTTGAAGTGCACTTCTACTGGGGAAACAGCCGGCGGAGCAAATTTCAATGAATCGTTTTGTGGGCAGTGGTATGTGGTAAGCTTTTTTCCCCGGCTTCTGAATCGTCAGTTCTTTTCCCTGTCATGCGTGAAGTACAGGTACTAATTTGCAGGCTACTTTTTGGCCTATAAAAATGTACTACTACTTTCCATTGGAGGGGCCCACTTCCTACTGTCTGCACCTTCTAGCAACAATGAATTACACGCTTCCACTATTCTTGCAGGCATTAATGCCGCTGCACACCAAATTGATTGTGGGTCAGAAAAGCACAGGCGCAAAAAGGATTTTCACGTGGGTTATGTTAACCCTAATTAGATGCAATCAATTCGAATATTTGTTTGCATCGAATCTGAAATACCACCGAATCACCAAAATACATTTTGATAACTATTTCAGAAATATTATGACTTCGCTCATGTTGATTGCAAAAAAAAAAAAAAAAAAGAACAAGAAGCCTGGAAAAAGTTGTGGGATAAAATCCGAATGACTAAGCATAGGTGGCGCCAGAAGCCACATAATCAGTGGCTGATTTAACCTGCTTCAAATCTGTCCAATCAGCGCGTCGCGCCCGTGTCAAGGAAGCTAAAAGTTACCGCTAATACAGGCGGGAAAGGTTGCAAAAAGTCGGTGCTGCTAGTGCTAGCCCAGCGAAAAAATCACCCCCATGCCCCCCAACTTTTTACCTAGTCTGGGCCCAAGTATTGCACTTTACCAGCCCATCTACGACAATTCTTCCCGCTTTCCATCCTCATCACTTCCGACGACTATCCACGCAGAAGCTGGGCCATCGCCATCAGCCATCAGCATTTTCCATCAGCTCACTTTATATTAGAGCTTATTTATCTCGATGGGTTGTATGTTTATACATGATAAAATAATTTAGTTAATGGTTGTTTGTTGTACGAGATTATCCACTACTGGTATGTCACCCAAGTTTCTTTCCCCAGCTGGCCATCGCGTTTCCTCTTCTATCCGCCCTTCCATGACCCCAAAGCATCACCATGTCAATGACGTCGTCTATCGCATTGAAATGAAGTCTACTGTGATGTCTTTCGATCTGGGCGATGGATATTTCACACATGATTGCCTCATCGCGCTTGAAATCTGTCTGGCCTCACTCACCGCATGGCATCGTCACCAATGGCTCTCGCCCTACCCTCATCACCATCATCTCCATATCATACAAACAATTTAATGCTGTCGCATCATGTCATCTCATGTGCTTTTATGTTGAATCTAGCCTATTCCGAGTCGCCTTTCTCACCCATACCTGGATCTTGTGTCATTATTTACCGACAAGGCTGAAAACTAACATGCTAATCGTCTTGTCATCAATGTTGTAGATCGATCATTGAACCATACCCGCTCGACTATTGCGATCGGTCCAAGTGACCATTTTATACAACTACTGCCATGTCCGATAGCGACGGAGATGTAATGGAGGCCATTGACCAGGCTTCTGGTAGTGAACTCTCCGACATGCGTTCGGGAACTCGCGCCTCTGAAAATACATCACGAGTGGGAGCCGATCATTATTCATACGATGATACCGACGCCAGTGATGATGTTTCTCAGCAACCATCTGAAGACGGTGATTACGACATGGAGGAACAGAGCGCTCGGTCTGTTGCTAGTAACACCGCCGAGGAACACGATGCCAAAGATGATGACAGCCATTCACCATCCAACTTAGCCAGACGAAGTCTCAAGCGCAAGATGGCAAACGATGAAGACGAATATATCAAGAACAACCCCGAGCTCTACGGCTTGCGCAGAAGTGTACGTTCGAGTCGCGTAAACCTGTTCATCATGACACTAACAATTTCATCATAGTCACGAGCTGTCCCGGTTCGTACAGTGGTATGCGACAATGTCGTCCTCATTCTCGAGATGATACCATGTGACCGTAGTACTAACTCAATGATTAATCAGGTGGAGTCTGACTCTGAATCGGACGAAATGCCCCCAAGTAGACAAGCGACTAAGCGCCGCGTAGTAAACTCCAGAACTAGTAAGCCTGCCCCTGTGTCTTGGGCACTCATCCTGTTGATCTTTGGCAGCAATTAACCCTTATTCTACGAAGCCTCCAAATGCTCAACTCCCGTCACTACTTCACGACGAGTTTCCGATAGCGATTCCGATTCCGATGTTTATGGCGGTGTCAAAGGCAAATACTCTCGCAAGAAAGCCCGCAGAGCCCGCCAATCACAACCGATATCTGCCGAGAAGCGCTTCTCTAACAGAGCTGCTGCCCGCGTCCAGCAAGGAGCCTATGAAGAAAGTGACTTTGACTCGGCTGATGACGAAGAACCTACCTGGCGGGAATATATCGAGGCTGAAGCCGATGATTCGCCCTATGTTGGAGAGGTCATTGGCCATCGTCTTCTGGATGGCCGCGAGCTCACGCTATACTCAACCAAGGCCGATTTCGAGTACAACATCCGTTGGCAGGGTTATTCACACATGCATGCCACTTGGCAAGATTGGGAAACTCTGAAGGACACTCGTGGCTTCCGGAAAGTTGAGAATTACTTCCGGAAGACTGTAGAGGCTGACAAGCGGGTTATTCTCGAGATTGACGTCACCCCTGAGCAGCGTGAACAATTCTTGATGGATAAAGAACGGAATGAGGAAGCATTGGAAGACTTCAAAAAGGTTGAGCGTGTCGTCGGTGTTCGTAGTGATGAAGAGGGCAAGACACAGTACTTCATCAAATGGAAGGGTCTTTTCTACAATGAGTGCACCTGGGAAGCTGCCAATGATATCAGCGGCAAGTTCCAAGACAAAATCGACCAATTTCTTGACCGTCAATCAAGATCATGGATCTCTGATCGTCGGGAAGCCAACCCCGACACCCGTACCCGAATTCCTAAACTTGAGTCACAGCCCGAGTACATCATCGGTGGCCAGCTCAGACCTTTCCAGCTTCGTGGTTTACAATTCCTTGCTCTAAACTGGTCTCGTGCGAACAACGTTATTCTCGCCGATGAAATGGGTCTGGGCAAGACCGTCCAGTCGGTTTCCTTCCTCAGTTGGTTGCTCAACTCGCGTAACCAAGAAGGCCCTTTTATGGTTGTTGCGCCTCTTTCAGTCGTCCCCGCCTGGTGTGATACTTTTGATTTGTGGGCACCTGAACTCAACTATGTTGTATATCTCGGGCCCGAGAGTGCCCGTACTGTCATTCGGAACAATGAACTCATGATAAATGGGAACCCCAAGCGACCCAAGTTCAACGTTCTCGTCACATCATACGACTATGTCATGACTGATGTCTCATTCTTACAACAGTTCAAGTGGCAAGTCCTTGCGGTTGATGAGGCTCATCGCTTGAAAAACCGCGAGTCACAACTCTACGGCAAACTCATGAGCTTGAATGTGCCTTGCAAGGTCCTCATCACCGGTACGCCAATTCAGAACAACCTTGAGGAGTTGGCTGCTCTGATGGATTTCTTAAACCCTGGCCAAGTTACCATCAACTCCGATATTGAGTCCTTGCCTGCCGCCGATGCACAGAAGCAACTGGAACAACTTCATAAGAGCATTGCTCCTTATATCCTGCGTCGTACCAAGGAAACTGTAGAGTCTGATCTTCCGCCAAAGACTGAAAAAATCATTCGTGTCGAGCTTTCCGACCTTCAACTCGAGTGTTATAAGGCTGTTCTGACCAAGAACTATTCTGCTCTTTGCAACGCAACTGGCGGTCAGAAGAACTCATTACTCAACATTATGATGGAGCTGAAAAAGGTTTCCAATCATCCTTACATGATCAATGGTGTTGAAACCAAACTTCTCAATGGTAACGAGTCGCGTGAAAACACGATGAAGGGCTTGGTCACCAGCAGTGGGAAGATGATGCTTCTTGACCAACTTTTGACCAAGTTGAAGCGTGATGGCCACCGTGTTCTTATTTTCAGTCAGATGGTAGCCATGCTTGATCTCCTAGTAGAGTACATGAACTTTCGCGGTTACAAGTATCAACGCCTCGATGGTACTATTGGCGCCTCTGCGCGTCGTTTGTCCATCAACCACTTCAATGCCGACGACAGCGATGACTTTTGTTTCCTTTTGTCTACTCGTGCTGGAGGTCTCGGTATCAACCTTATGACAGCTGATACTGTAATCATCTTCGATTCGGACTGGAACCCTCAAGCTGATCTCCAGGCCATGGCACGTGCTCATCGTATAGGTCAGAAGAAACCTGTCAACATTTACCGTCTTGTTTCCAAAGAGACTGTTGAGGAGGAAGTTTTGGAACGTGCTCGCAACAAGCTTCTACTGGAGTATCTCACCATCCAGGCTGGTCTCACTGATGAGGACAAATCTGTTCGTCAGGAGCTTGATCGCCGTGGGTTGAAGCTTGATGGCCCCTCAACTTCGGAAGATATCCAGATGGTTCTTCGTATGCGTTCTCAGAAGATGTTTGAGCAGTCCGGAAACCAGGAACGCCTGGAGCAGCTTGACATCGACCAGATTCTTGAGACTGCTGAGGTCACAAAGACTGCAGTTACTGACAAGATGAATCTTAGCAATGGTGGTATTGACTGGGATACTTTTATGCAGTACACCGATGTCAAGGTTGATGAACTTGCCATGGACTGGGATGACATCATTCCCGAGGACCAGCTCTCGCAGCTGAAGGCCGAGGAAGAAAGGCGCAAGCATGAGGAGTATCTTGAAAAGGTGCGAGAGGAGAACGCACCCCGCCGTGCTGCCATCAAGGGACGTATCGCCATCGACCCCGACGATCGCGCAGACCGCCTTGCCAAGAAACGCGAGCGTGATATGCAAAAGGAACGCGATCAGGAAACTCGCCGTGCTATGCGGTCCGATCCTCGGAGACCGTTGAATGAACGTGAGCAGCGGAATCTTATTCGTGCCCTTCAGCGATTCGGTTCTATGGAGGATCGTGGTGATGAAATCGTTCAGGACGCGAAGCTTGCTGACCGTGATCGCGATGTGATTATGGATTTCGTCACCAATTTCATTACCGAATGCAAACGCGTTGTCGATGAGCATACTGCCCGCCTTGCTGCTGATGATAAGGGTGGCAAGGTTCTCGCGAAGAAGGACAAGAAGGCCATTCTCTTTGACTTTGGTGTTCTCAAAAAGGTCAATGCCGAGACTCCTGTTGAGCGTCCCCCTCAGCTGCGCACTTTGCATGAGGCTATTCAAAAGTCAACCGATTGGAAGATGTTTCGGATCCCCGAAGCTACCAAATCTGCGAGTTACTCATGTCCATGGGGTGCGCGAGAGGATGGTATGTTATTGGTTGGTATTGACCGGTACGGCTTTGGTGCCTGGACGCAGATCCGTGATGACCCTGAACTCGAGATGCATAACAAGTTCTTCCTCGAGGAGCATCGCATTGAGAAGAAGGAAGAACGGACTAAAGGTGGTGACAAGATCAAAGCACCTGGTGCAGTCCATCTTACGCGTCGTGCTGAGTACTTGCTGTCTGTTGTTTATGCCAAGTTCTCAGATGATATTGTTGCCAAGCGCATCGTTGAGAATCACCACCGTACAAACAAGAAGGCACCTGGTGCTCTGAATGGTCTTCGTCGTACCGACGCTGGATCTCCTGCTCCTTCGCTGTCTCGCAATGGCAGTAACCGTAGCCGCGATGTAGATAGTGCTCGGCCGCGTAATGGTGACGCCAAGCGTCGTAGTCTTTATACGGAAGATCGGATATCCAAGCGTCGTCCCGAGGACGTCCGCCGGCGTTCTAACAGCCGTGAACGAGACTCTACATCTCCCAAGAGAAAGCGTCGCGATGAGGATGAATATCGGTCATCTAAACTTCGCCGAATGGAAGATGACCGGCGTGATGCTCGCCGGGAGGATCCCCGCCGGGAAGACCGGTATCGTGATGACCGGAGACGAACTGAAGATCCCAGACGTGAAGGTCGCCGTGATGACTATCGTGATCGCGATCGGGAACGTGAACGCGAACGCGAACGCGAACGTGAGCGGGATCGTGACAGAGATCGGGAGTACCGGGATCGTGAGCGGGAACGAGAAAAGGAACGGGATCGTGAACGGGATCGTGACCGGCCCCGTGACAGAGACCGGGAGCATCGCCGTGATGATGGCCACACATCTTCGTCTCGGTCAAACTCAGGAAACGACGATGCTCGCGCCCGTGCCCTCCGTCGCCTTCACGAGCTTCGCCGGCTCGGTGACAATGTTGATGTTGGTCGGACAGATGATCCTGAGAACGACATATTCTTGTGGAGTCTACTCAAGCCCGTCCGTAAGAACTTTGAGCATATCCTTGATACAACCAAGGAACGTGTTCGTAGCAGCAAAGAGCGGGCTCGGATCTTTGGTGACGAGCTACTTGTCATTGGTGACTTTTTGGATCGGGAGATTCGCATCAACCGAGCGGTTAGCGAGACGACCCGTGATGGGTTTTGGCGGTTCCTCGCTAGCGTTTGGCCAGTGGAGTCGGTTCCGCTAAGTGGTGAGAAGCTTCATCGCATGTATGACCTTCTCAATAGCCGGCGTGCCAAGGGCGGATCTACCTAGGATATCTTTTTACGCCTCTACATTTCCCGCCTCCCGTGTCTGAATAAAATTAGTTTAGATTTTGCCGGCATCTCGAAATTCTCAAGCCGTCTTTCACCCTCCTCTCCCCCTCCTCCAATTCCTAGTTTGTGATGCCCTCGGGGTCTCATCTTGACATCTGCTTCACGAACTCCTTGTTGTATATGCGCCTGTCATTGGCGTTGTTGGTTTTATATGATTTTTTTTTTATATCACATCCTACTTTGGGTGTCCCATTCTCATATCTGCCTATAAGCTTGTATGGCTGCTTCTTCATGTTTTTTTTTTATTTCTTTTCTTTTCTTTTTATGGGGGTTTTCGCGTTTATGGGTAATCATTACAAATCGGCGTTTTCTTTTTTTCTTTCATTTTCTTGTCTACTGGTTTATATATTGTTTGCTATTATGGAGGACTATCAAAATCTCCACGGGGGCGTTTACTATCATGCTATCTTGCAAACATTTGATTTTGCTGCTTTTGGTCTTGTTGTCTTATCATGCATATTCATGCCCCGCTTCTACCGCGTTGTATATCAATCAGTATTACCCACATTGAAGGGAACCCAAAATACAAATCATTTTCAGTTATATCTTATGTTTTCTAGTTATCATTCTGGCAGCTGTGTGTTGCCTTGAAGATATCACGATTCATACGGTGCATATTTCACTGTGTCACCACCAAGAAACACTGTACAAGAACTTAGATGATACCTAGTTTCTCTAATAAACAACAACAAACACTCTTTAGGCGTGGCTATAAAGACCAGAGGGGTGTGTGTATATACCTGACAAAAGCTGAAATGCCGTTCCGCGGGACCTAAACGACAAGATCAGACGTAGATAGTACTGGGCTGAGTATACGATATGTGGCATATCGACTGGTGACGAACCATGACGAGAGGAGAAGGAGAAGAGCGGTAAAGATGGTGGGTGCTGCAAGAAGGGGAATGAAGGAGAAGCGAACAGCATAGGTATGGCCTAGATGTGAAAGAAAGCAGCTGAGTTTGCTGGCCTGACGTGATGAGGTTGGTGACATTGCTGTGTTTTTTGAGGCGGTTGACTGCGGATTCATTGGAAAAGGACTTGACGAATAAGATGTTTTACTGCACAATAATCATGTTTGTCAGTTGGAACACGGGCATAAAATTATCCACGAGATCTGGCTATGTCTTGGCAAGTCACCCAACCATTACTTGCCACGTAATTCGAGTGTGATTCAAACCTGCTCTCCTATATTGGCTTCATCCCACCTGCCTGCCAACTCTATTATATCAAACCAAGAAATCAATGACCCCTCGCTCCAAGACCCCCCGATATCTAATCTACTTGGGTCTTTGTATATCCGTGAGAATCGTAGCAGACATGTGTTGAGGACCGTGTTACGGACGTATGGATGCTCTCTGGTCGGACACAGGGAGAGATAGAAAGGACCAGGCATCGGGATATTGGTGACAAGACGTCAGGGTGAGGTCCTAGCTCTTCTAGGTACGGAAGAGCTGAAATCGGAGAAGCTGACAGAGACATTTGTACAAGGGAGTAATCCTTGGCCTGTACTGTACGCTGGCCGCACAGCCGTGAATCGAACCAAAAAACTAACAAGTCGACACACCCCATGGCTATGGGGTGACAAGAGATCGATATATCAAATGGGCTCGGCAATTGCTAAGGATAAATGGGACTTACAAGCTGCATATAGCTAGCCGAGAGGTTCATATCGACACAAGGGATTACAGGGCAAGCAACTGGATCTAATGACCTAGGTATATAGGTAGCTGGATGTTGGCAAGCTGGTAGGTTAGGATATCGGAGAAAGGGAACAATGCGGGGATCATAAAGTCCGATATTATAACATTGACAGCAACTAACTGCAGACATTTCCACATTTAGATAAAGACAAAGGGGTAGATGGCAAATAAAATGACAGAGCAGAACGTGCAAGTTATAAGACAATAGTAGACGTAAGAGAAGCGACATGACGGAGAGAATGTCTTACGGACTGACAAGGTACATGATATGTGGAAGATTAGACCAGTTGGGGGCGGGTTCCAGCGGGGTGAATCAGACGAGACGAAAAAGACTACGTTTGTAATGATGGTAGAAGTTGATCTGGTGACTTGGATACAAGGTTGAAGAAATTGGAGAGACTATTATGTGTTTTACTTGCTGACGGGGCTTCCGTTGAAAGGAAACTATTACCCTATAGGCTTAGTTATGATTGACTTTGGATGTTCCGGAACATCGTGACCACGAGGAAGCGAGACAGCAAGTACATCAACTCTGGTTTAGGCCAAGAAAATAGATTAGTGTATGAAGCACTTGTATACTAGATAAAATATATACTAAATGCCTAATTATAGCTGTACTTTTAGTGAACAGAAAGCCCGTACTTTTCTGCCACAGCACCTCGTCCGCCCACAAAACATTCCCGAGAGGACACACCTGGCAAACCTCCCTCGCAGCATATTCTCATCTAGGCTACACTTATCAGCTCTATCCCTCCGTGTACTTGATTCCATCCCGAAAAACAACTTTTCTAGTTCCAGCACATTGTTAACTAGTGTTCTAGACCACGTAATCTCACCACTTCCTCCAAGACATCCACTCAAAAAATAGAATCCGCCGGTACCTACCGCAACTGCGAGTTAAAAGATACATCCACCTTGACCGGTTGCTTCATGGTGGCTGATGGCTGGAGATCTACAGAACGATATGAGCATGTGACTGGGCCGTGGGCCGTGGGCAGGTAAAAGGAGAATCAAAACAGAGTATCTTACGGACTTTGCGTGTTGCCAACAAGGGACTGGCAGCATGGCGGATGAGACATGAATGAAGGGAGAGACACTGAATACCGATTATACATATGTGAGGATATGATGCCGTTTATGCGGCATAGCCGGAGAATACTGAGCAGGGCTAGAGGAAGGAAGGAAGTAGAAATCATGTACGTAAGCGGGGGGGGGGGGGGCCGGTACCACTCATTTTCGATATCCTACCAGCTTGGTCTTACCGGATGCCAGGTTGATAACATGTACAATAGCTGCCCACAGGGTCGACTGTCTTGAATCGATAGCAAATGGCACCCGGCTGTATGACAAGCCAAGAAAACAAACGAACAATGCATTGATTACCAACAACGCCCTCCTGTTTGCATCTACCACCCTAGGTCGAACAACTCACACACATGATACACAAACATAGGAACATAGTCACGACACAAGGTGCAAACTCCCGTTCAGAAATAGAGAAAAAGAAACTAGAGAAAGGACAGGAGAAGTTACGGACTACATCAGAAAGTAGGCATTTTGTATTTAGCGTGTTGTTCAAGTCGCACAAAACTTCCCGATATCAGTTTGAGGAAGGAGGTACAAAGTTAATGTTCTTTCCCAGATGGGATTAGGTACTATGTTGTAGTTCTCTCCCAATATGTCACGGTATCAAGCCTTAACCACTATTCAACAATAAATAATAGACTTGGCAAGAACGATTCAAGGTTGATATTGATCATCGCCTCGAATGCTGAACATGGAACTCACAATAAACACCCCTCAATATGCCACGTCTCCAAGTTAGCGAGAAAAGTACAGAGTGTTTGTAGTATTTAGGCGAAATTGATCTGCAAGACGAAGGATACTTGTCTCATATGTGATTCTTATCAATTGCAGAACCTTTACGTGTGCTTGGTACCGCAAATCAAAGATTTTAATCATAGCTTCGGAATCATGTAGGTATGTGCATATGTGATGTGATAGTGGGTGCACGAGATCCTCTTCTGTATCAAGTTAGGGCCATGATTACCACCATGAGGTGATGGGATGATGTGGTCTAGGTAGTAATGGGGTAGTAGTGTGTTTTGTATTCCACTCCCCGGCCTGTACTTGTCCTGCAATTATGAGGAGATTTACATTTTGAACTCTGTTAGTTTTGAGGATGCTACGTTGAATTTAAACAAAGTACGAGTACTTGAAAATATATCTACAATATGTGGTTCACGGGAATAATCCGAAACAATGGGCGGTCAGCTACCGTTCATCATTACCATAACTACATTGTTTAATATAGAGATAGATAAAGCGGGACCGGCTTTGACGAAAAAATAGCCATTATATCATTTCCACTTCCCGTATTATACATCCGTTCAGCAGACCGGAACAATAGGGTAATCGGAGATATTTGTCATGGTGCATGTTACATTCATGCCCTGCAGGCCCAAATATTTCTCGGTCTCGGTCGGTCTCGGTCGGTCTCAACGCCATGAGCAAAGCATTTTTTTTTACCCCTCTCGAACAATGCTGGGTTTACCGCCTTGAACAAAATGTCGCAAAACATACTTTTTCTTGCCAGTCAGACTGGTCGGGCCAGTCGGGTCTGTATTTTCCGACAAGTCACTAACTGGCTGGAAAACGGGGACAATCAAAACGGATGGTACTACAGTAGGCTGTAATCATATAAGTACAGTACAAAGCACTGGCGTAACCCTACCTCCGCCGTGTCTTGTATTGTCTGCTGGACCTTGATGATTAAGACATGTACATATTATGTAGTGACAAGACAAAATGACGAATACTACCCTCGAAACAACTAAAACCGGCTTTTGATTTCCTTGTAATGCCGCCCCATCGGTGCAGGCCTGCATAAGGATGTCGATTGCAACGAAATAGAGCCAGAGAGGGTTGGCGGACGAGACAAACCAAAGAGACATGATAAATCAAGAGAACATGTTTTTGATTGTAAAACTATCTTTGAAACGAAACTCATCAGTCTGTCGAGTAAGTTGAACCACTTTACAAGTCTGCTGACCATTTGGGGTCTGATTTGCTGTAAATTCTTTGCCACTTGAAGTAAAAGCTAACGGTTCCTGTGGGTTACTATCCGCCAAAAAAAAAAACCCCCCGTAGTTTCTGTTTCATCCGGCCATTGAATAGACCGCAGAAAGCGGAACCTCTGGGCGAGCTGCTTTGTAAGTACACTTTGAAGCGGTGACGGTCTAGACCGCGGGGTGTATGTTCCGCAATGAGTGTGCCCAAAGTAAAACTGAGTTCAGTGGAAACTCTGGTGTTATCAGAACTTAGCTCCGTGGATGATTTGGTTTTCTCTTTTCTTCTTCTTTTCCTTCTTTTTTTTTTTTTCTGGTGATGGATGAGGGGAAAGGAAGACACGGGTTGGAGGATTCAATGCTTGATCGGCAGGTAGGGGCATGTTCTAGCGGAGACACTGCATAATCATGAAGTATCCAGGAATTGTCATTGCACCTATATTTCAGAACACCCCCTTCTCCCCTAAGCCATGTATGTAGATAGTCAACTCATCACCTACCCACACAAAGATATACACAAAACAATGCTATCATCACTATGAAATTATCAGCTTGAATCCTCTTCTCCTCACCTGCCCCAAACTTTAAGCTTGGCCTTGGTAAAGAAATGACATCGCTGGCTAACCAGTCGTTTGTGCTTGCCAACCATCACAGCCTCCAACGGCAACATTTCTTTATTCTGGCTGTCCAAGTACACATGACCATGATTTCTGGTAGCCAGAGTTGTCTATTGGGTTTGTTTATAGGTATCATCATTCTGGCAAGATTAAGCCCAGGGCCTAGACTCTGATCCTATACTATAGGATCAAAGATTTACGGTACGAGAAAAGAAGAGAAAGGAAAAGGTGAATTTCTAGCTAGCAATTCATCTTTCAATCTTTTTCTTTTCTTTTCTTTTTGTTGGCATGCATTGCTCCCTTCCGTATGTTGTCTTGGGTTCTCGGACGTAACATTCACTTCCTATTTCACCTCCCTCCGACTAAATCGCTAGATGCACTGGCAGCTTGTAGGACTTGGGCAGAATCCATTTGATATCTACTGGCGTGGGATTGCTCAAGTAAGTACAAGAACGAAAGAAATGATGAGATATGATTACAAAAAAGTCAGGGTAATCTCTAGTTCTCAGTAATATTCATGGATGACTTGGAGGCTAGTGTTGGCAAAGTTACCAGTTTGGGAAGTTTTATATGTGCTGTTTTTCTTCAGTGGGTTGTGTTGATGAACCTTGTAGTGTATTACTATCCCTGGAAGGCCGCCTTCAAAGGAGATCAGACTATTGCTACTATCAGGGTCCTTAATTTTATTGAGGATGAGCTAAACTTTGCCTCGAATACCATCTGCGGAAAGAAAACAAAACACTGGAGATTTCAGCTCCGAGCCTACAGTTCGTCTAATTGAAAACGGAGCTAACCCTTGAAGGATATCCTCGAAGCCCAGTGTCATTCCAAACAAGGTTGATAATGGTTACTAGAGAGCCAAACCGGGTTTTATACAAGGTCAATAGAACATGAAGCAAACCTCGGTTAGTAGTAGTAAAGGGCATTGGCATTATAGGTTCGTTGTAGATATCTGAGGTTTTTCTTTCTGACAACAACCCAACAACACTGTATCTTGTAACCTTGACATTCTCTTTCACTTGTATACATCTCCACTTTCTCCTTGTCTTTTAGTCTCTTTGAACTTTGCAAATTCTTATGATTAGAGGAAATTGGCTCCTAGTGACAGTGAAGTAGGTCTACTGCGTCAAGAATATGCACTTCGTGCAGAAGCGCGGGAGGCTGAAAGGTGGAGCAAAGCAACCTTGCCACAGGACCCAGACAGAGTAAAAATGAACCTGAAGGACAGACAAAACCAGACGGAGACGAGGATGATGTAGTACTTGATTACATTTGCACTCAAAGATATATGTTTTTCATGTTATATACATGCATGTATATATGGTATTTATAGATAGTGTTTGTGACTTTGGAGACTCTCCCGACATCTGGCTATTTACAATACTACCTATGGGCTGATCCCCGTTCATCAGTCCTACGACGACTCGGTTAGAAGTAGTAAGATCTGGCCTCCTTTGGCCTTTTACAGAAAAGCGGTAAATACTAAAGGATTGCAAACCGGATAACCTGTAAAAGAACATGATGAAAAGAATTATAGGGAATATTCCAAAATGCAAACTCTGAAGTGACCAAGTGGATGAACATATATTAGGACAAGGAAGAACATAAGGAGAAGTTTTCCCTAAAAAGGTAAGGAACTTGTGTGGGAATGACGGCATGAATCTCGTTCGAGTATAAAGACTGGTGAAGCGGAGGATGGAATGTAATTAGAAACTATTACTCAATATCATAATCCATAGTCTTCTTCTCATGAACCACTCAGTGGTAACGTTATCATACAGCCATCCAAGTTGCCACTTTTCTATTATTGTTGCTTTCTCCAGGGTTACCGAGTCCAAGCGTCCGTCCTGACTAGCAGAAGAAGCGAGACACCCCCCCCCCTCCTCCCAGAAAAGAAATACCCCTCATCGCGTCAAAATACGTCAAGCGTATTGGTTGTATTACGAGCTTCTTACAGATAACTCTAAGCCAAGTTTTCCCGAGAGTAACTGGATATAATTCAAAAATAGCCAACGTTTGTTTCCCTTGATTCCGAGGAGAGATACTTTGTCAGACAGACCATGACTATGTGATGTCAAGATAGAAACCATCCTTTATATTGTCTGACCGATAGATTATCCCCGTAGTGGTGCATACTGTTGATGTTGAAGATCCCGCGGATCTTTGCCCTGAATCAAGCGTGGCATATTCACATTACGCCATCAAAGTACTTGCCAAACTGTACCCCGAGATCAATGCCAATCAATGCCTTTTTAACAGTGATAAAATCTAGAAATTTACCCTTCCAGGTTAACACAAAGACAGAGAGAGAGAGAGAGAGAGAGAGAGAGAGAGAGAGAGAGACTGGATTTGCCCTAAACACAGAAAATCCTATTGTCTGTTTATGGCATTATGATTTGTCAAAGTACCTACCTTGGCTCCGGTTTTATTTTGTCGTTTTATATATAAACAAAACGGACTCTTTTTCTTCTATAAAAAAGGAGTAGAAAAAAAATATCAGATTTATCACTTGTTAAAGCTTTGGCACAAATGTCGTTGTGTCGATATCCAGATGCGGAAGGCAATTCGAACAACGACCAAAACTCGGTACTCAACCAGAACTAGCGGTATGCATACTTGGAATACCATACAGCAATGTAAGTATGTAGGTATGTATGGGACAAGTTGATGTGTACGACAACTCACTGTCCTAAATCTTCAGTACTCACTGCTGTATTCCAGTCAGACTGCTTTTCCCAATGCTTCGACTTTTTACATATGAATACATATGTGGATAGACAAGATATATATGCATCGGCATCTCCAGAAAGTCTCGATACCGTGTGTTGCAGCGGATATACCCGCATTTAGACTACCAACCCTATTCTCACCCTTCAATCGCCCTATTTCAGCAATATATCCCAGTTTTGCCCAATCCCTTCTAACGGCCACCAACACCCCACTCTCTCCCCACGCACCCTCTTGCCAGTCTACAAAGTCATCAACATTGGGCCAACTCCCCAAGGATGGACGCTAGTGCAAAAAGTCAGTCCGGGGCCCGGAAAAGGATTACCATGGTGCTGGAGGAGTACTTACATTTTGACATGGCTAAAAAAGAATCAAAAAGTGGGCTTTAAAGGGTCAAGCGGGGAACTGTTTTACCCACAGCCGTTGGAGGGCACGTTAACCGATGTTCCTTTTGTTTTGTTTTCTTTTTTTTTCAACTGGGAGGGTCCGGATGAGACTGTGCATGTAAAGCAAAGACCAGCGAGGTCGACGTCAAAGCGACGACATGACGAGTACGATGGTGCGATGTTTGGGGAAGAATGCTCGGAGTTTTGCCGTTCGCTTGACTGTTTTGTGACCATTTTAATCTACCCAGAGGAGGATCTATCTTTTGCACCGACGCCTTTCAATTTTCTAGGCCAGGAGGAACTGTTACCCTTGTATGCATTACTCCACCCTCTGAGTATATTGCCTTGGTAGGAAACTCTTGTCCGAGGATCGACAGCATTGCATGTACTGACTATGCCGGTGAGCATTATATCAAATCCAGTTTCTCGGTTTACTGCTTCCTCCATGCATAGTCGGCGGCTAGATATATACATGTAATTTGTATTTCCTTGATTCATTAAGCAAGTTGTATGTGTCCACAAAACATGATCTAATTAGGCCTTTACTTGTGGGCAGATTTTCCTTTTTAATGTAGCCCGGGCCAGCACATCATTACTTTAGGTATGGATAAAGAGCAAGTTGAAGGACGTTAGCGGGACGCACAGTTAGTTCTCTCCTCTGCAAATCGTATCCGAACCCAGTTCAAAATAATTGTTATTAGGCTGTGTCTGAAATAAGGACTTTGTAGGAACAAACTGTCAAAAAGCAATATTAGTGATGACAGGGTACCGGCAATTTTATAACCCCGTACACACCTAAAGCATACATCAAAGTACCACACCTGAAAGTCCCGTCGTAGAAATACTAACTAAAAACCACCAATGGCAGTGTCTATCGCTAGCAAAAGAGGCTGACTGAGGTTGTCCATGAAAATCCTATACTCTAATCGGGACATATCCCATAAGCCCATCAATGACAAACGCAAAGCGTATGTCTACCTTTTTGTCGAATCCCATAATTTGCACATTGCGTAATATGATCATGATGAGAACTCGAAATCAACCACTTCTTCAGCTCCCGGGCCGAGCCAAGCCCGCTTCATAACCAAAGCGGAGCCAACGCTCAAAGTCTTGTCCGATAAGGAGCAGCTTTTGGGCTTGCGAAAGTAAGCATGCATCCACTCTGCATGCCATTTGCTAGAGAGTCGCCGACCACTTTTTTTTTTTTACGGGGGACCTTTTGAATTCTGCATGTGCGTGTTTTTTCCTTGTTTAATTTTTTTCCTTTTTTTTTTTTTTTGCGGTCTCTCCCGATGTTGCAATTGTATACTTACAAATGTACCACTATCTGCATACCCCTCAATCGCTTGCCAACCTGCACACCCTGGCCAGACTCTTGGTATTCTGACAAGGACCCTGAGTAAAGTAATGGCAGATGGTTGAACCCCGTGGAAGGTTTTCTAGGACAGTGCCAGTCTCAACAGGGTCTAGGGCGTCAGTAGTATCTTCGCGGACGCCGCTATTTGCTGCCGGACTGCGTTATATTATAGTCAAGGAAAAGGTGCAATGTATGCCAGTACGCACCAGATAAACTGTGGTTATTGATCGATCAGTTTTATCCGAGTTCATGCATATAGGAGTCAAATAAGGCGGTCATTGTGTACTCACACCGGTTGCATGTCGTCAAGAAAAAAACTTGCAAAAAGGGCAAGAACCAGCCAATTCCCAACACGTGAGATTCTTTCCTGTTTGGTGATTGAATCCCCACTATCGAGGACTCGAGTCCAGTCCCGAGTCTCTGTGTCACTATCTATAAAAATATGAACTTGGATTTCGCATGTTTACTTGATGATTGATGAGGCAGGGTTAAAAAGAAAAAAGAAAACATAGTATATTCTAATACAAACAAGTATCAAGATCTGCTCATAAAGTCAACATTTTGATCCATCTTCTTTCCACACATTCGGACAACGTCATACACAGACATCCTTATATCAGATGCATACTACATATAATACCTGCCCGATTTGAAATAGCTTCCTCAAATATAATCTCAGCAGCTGCATGTCCCTTTATGACAAATTTCCTGTTCAAACCATGCCTTAGACACAAGGAACACCAGACCTATCGTATTCTCTCCCCATCCCCTCTTCCTATCATATTTCCGGTTAGTAATCTAGCTTGACACCCATAACAAGGACATTGTTATCTGTGTGTGGGTGTATGTGTGTCGTCCGTCCTTTTCTTTCTCGAGTACCTCCACACCACCTTGAGTTGCCCTACCTTACGAACCGTGTAAAAGAAAAGTTTACAACAGCTCATAGAGTCTGTCCACCATATGTTGCCAATATGATATCAGATACAGAAAGCAACAAATTCAAGTAAAATTCACAAAACGAGTATATGGAACATATATGAGAAACAAGAAAACACAAGCATAAAATATTGAAAACATGAAAGAAATCATGATAGCCATAAAACTATAAACAAAGCTGATGGAGACGCCGCTTCAATCGCTCAACCCAAAATGTAAAAGAAAAGAAAAAAGCCCGAGATCGCTGTTAACGAGGTATCATTTCCGTCAATAAACATGGCGAGGGGTGAGGAATAAAAATTTAAAGCAAACATGTCTATAAGAAAAAGAAAAAAAAACAGACAAGAACCCAAGATACAAGAATGATAGCAGCTTATCAAACTACTTGCAACATAAAACGAAAAGAAATAGCACAATCGACAAGGTCAGAAGCAAAATGGCAACAACGACTGATGTTTCACAATGTAGCTCCCCAAGCTCACAACGACAGAAACAACCAAACAACTCAACGATTATGTCCACTCAGAATCAAGTCAAGACCAAACAATGAGGCATAGATGCATTTCAACTTTCAGCTACGCAGACAGTTTTTGAAATTAATTTCCTGACATGGCGCTGACGGAAGACTCAACTATGCCGCACCTCCATTACAAAGCGTGATGGAGGACTGATTGTTGATTCGTTTGATTTGACCGCCACCCGGAACCCACTCAAAAAAAGTCCAAGGGAGGGCAGACACCTTTGATGTCACAAAGAGGTACCTATGTCTTTCCATTGTAGTCTTTGTTCTCTATAAAAAAAAAAAATTCTGCCGAACGCCACCAAAGTCCAGCCCCAGTAACATACAGTACCACACAGATAGTGATGGGACTTAGTAGCCTTCAATGAGGAATGGAGTATTTGACGTGGCATAGCGGGAGTAAAGGAACAGAAGAGTTGAAATTTGAAGAACGAGCAGGGAGCAATAATGAAAAGCCTTGGAAAACTCATCCAAGTCTTTGATCTAGTGTTCACCGCATAATGCAATTGACCAGGGCCTCCAGGAAAAAAAAAACAAAAACATATCATATCTACAAAATGGGCGATCAATAAAGGAATGGCATATGAGTGCTTTTGATACCGGGAGAACAACCACCAGGTCTCCAGCCAGTCATAACACAGACCTATAGTAACTGTGAAAGGCGAGGGCGACATAAAGAGCCATCGCCACCGCCCCCATTTATGCATCAGTGCGTTCTTGGGCTGCACACAACAGAGCTGTCCTAACAGACTAGTTAAACCAGGCAAGAAAGCGGAGCAAGCAAGCAGCAGAACAAGAATCCAACAGGGAGGGGGGTTCACAAAGTTGTTGACCGGGGGGAGGGTATTGACTTTGCTTGGCCAAGAGACAAGGCAAAAAGAAAAAAAAAGAGAGCAAGGACATCATGCCCTGCAAAAAGCCCGCGTCTAAGGGAAGAAGAGAATATCTACTACAGACAAGGCCATGGAGCAGACGTTGAAAGAAAACAAGGTTTCCGAAAGAGGTCGACAGGGATAAGAGGTATGTATTGAGAACGCTTGGCTGATGTGGTATTCCAGTAGCTCCAGTTTATCACTCAGCTGCAGAATAAGCCAAAGAAAGCCGGCTTCGTTGATGCTTGTTGTGGGCGCCATTTGTTGAGAAATTCATGCATGATAACTAGCGTGATCGCATTGCGTTGCCTGTTCAGTGAAGACAGTAGTCTATCAGGACCAAAAAAAAAAAAAAAAGGAGCTAGATGAAAGACGAGGTCATGCAGGTAGAGCCGAGTCGGATGGTTTTGTGAGAGAGAGGGAGGCACCTAGCTCCAAGATACATCGGAGCATGAAGATCGTCCCATAGAGGGTAATGAATGTCCGGGGTCATGACGCAGTGAAGATGACCGGCTAAGCTTAGCCCCCAGAAAATCTCTATCATGATGTGCAGTCTGAGGAGAACAAAGAAGAATGTAAAAGAAGTATAAAAAAAAAAAAAGTCTGATCAAAGAAGGATAATGAAGTCCGCTATGAGGAGGACAGATATGATGTGTAACAATAAGAAAGATGAAGTATAAAAGACAATAATAAACAACGCAAAAAAAAAAAAAAAAATATTGAGAAAAGAAGATTAAAAAAAAAAAGAAAAAGAAATATAAAGGAAAATAATGAAAAAGAAATATTGCTGTAAAAGGATGAAAGACGACAGCCCAACTCCTCCCTCGGCGCACCGCCCAAATTTGAAATCAACTCCAACAAAGCCATAAAGGTCAAAGGAAGCTCAAGTAGAAAAAACAAACTTCGCCGCTGCCCTCGAACAAGGGATTTATTTCCCTGAAGCACCACCAAGGCCATTCAACAACGACCAGTTTGTCAGCTCTTCCACTGATAATTTTTCCCTAGCAGTTTGACAGGATTTAGCATATTGGTTTGGTTTGCCCTAGTAGCGTCGGCCGTTGTACTCCAAATTTCAAACTCCAAATCATCTGACATGGGAGTGGAACGGGAGCGGAGTCCAAGATTCGCTTGCGCAGACTGGCTAGTCGGGCTTTTTGGTTGGGTTTATTGAGAGAGAGCGACTGGGACTAGGTTCTTGGTTCAGTGCATGATTGTGATGACTTGTCTTTAGTTCAGAAGTGACTCCATGCCGCGGGGTACAGTTCTGGGTGAAATGGTATCGTCGACCATCTCTTGGGTATGCGCCCCGGCGCTACCATGAATTGAAGACTGGCCATCACCGGGCGATACGGAGACATCAACATCATGAGATCCAGATTTTGACGGAGGTGGGTGACACTTGTACGGCTTATTGGAACCATTTTCACTCATCTTGAACGGAGGGCCGGGAATGACAGGAACATCGGGTGGTGGCATAGGGGCAACCTTGAAAGTGGGGCCGTACTTCTTGGGGCGTTTCTTGCCCGCTTCTTCTCTGCTTCCCATGCTGGAATCGGACAGGCGGGAATCGGTGCTACTTCTACGGCAGTCGGGATTGGACAGACAGGGTGCAAGAGGGACAGGCACGGCGCAGTCGAGAGAGAAGTCGCAAATGCTAGTTGGTGAATCGGGAGCGTAGGTGGAAGCAGTGTGAGAGGGCACAAAAGCAGACAAGGGCGGACTGGAGTTTTGCTCGAGCTTAATAGTAGGCGACGATATGACGATAGGGCGCGGCGGTCTAGAGTCGGGCAAGGCCTTGCGCTGAGCACAAGACGAGGATTTCTTGGTCGTCGTGATAACAGTCGTAACCTGACTCTTTGAGCGCGACGTCGAAGTAATGCAAGTAACCTCGGAGGGTGTGTGATTAGTAACAGCAGCCTTAGTCTTGGCTGCTCTGGGCTTGATACTGCGTCTGCGGGAAGGGACAGCGGTGGCAGCAGAAGCACTCGGAGAAGAAGAAGAAGAAGAAGAAGAAGAAGAAGAAGAAGATGTCAAAAGAGATTCTTCAAAAGGCAAGGCACGGTTGGGGTCGGAAGTGGGCTTTTTCGAAGCAGCGGTAGCAACCTTGGATATACAAGACTTGGTAGTAGTAAAAGACAGCTGAGACTGTTTCGACTTGGAAAGCTTTTTGGTAATGCCAGAACAAAAAGAGGTAAGATGAGGGGGGGGGGTGTCAGGCGTGATGATGGCAGCAGAAGCAGAAGACGAGGTTTCTGGAGAAGGAAGGGCCTCGTCTCTTTTAAGAATTTCTGCTCTGTCTAGTCTTGTTGCAATGAATTGATGCGGCTGAAGTGTACAAGCTGAAGAAGCTTTAGTACTGGAGGACCCATTCCGAAAGAGGAAATGGTCTCTACTTGGGCTAATGTCTTGTATGTTCACCCCATGGGGTGAGTTTTCCTGCTCGCTAAGCACGTGATCATCGTCGACATGGGGGTCAGCACTGGTATCACTGTCATCTTCAGACCTCTGAGGTGCCACCTGGACTTCAGCTCCAACGCCAGCAGCAGGGTCCAAGTCCAAGGCTTGCAGACGTTTTGCAGTTTTGATTGCGTCTGCAGATGCAGATGCAGATGCAGATGCAGATGCAGATGCAGATGCAGATGCAGATGCAGAAGCAAATGCAGAAGCAAATGCAGATACAGATTCAAATGCAGAAGCAGCCCCATCGCTGACAGCCAGTTTGTTGGCAAGACAATTTGCTATAGTTGCATCCGAGGCCATAGCTACTGCAGGCAGTCCGCCAGAAGCATCATCCGATGAACCAATATTGTCAACAGACGAGGGTGTGCGCTCGCGTAGAGGTGTCACAGCGGATGATGGCGTGGGTGAGCTATAGGAACTTGGTGTGCTGGTAGCGGAGTCACCGTCACGCATCATCTGTTTGAGCTTCCCCTTGCTGTTGGCCTTGCTGTTGGCCTTGCTGTTGGCCTTGCTGTTGGCCTTGCTGTTGGCCTTGCTGTTGGCCTGGGCCTTGGAAATGGCCTTGGAAATAGTAGCCGTCTTAGAACCACGAGCCAGAGTTACCTCAAGTTTAGATAAACGTAGAGCTTGTTCCTCAGCAGCGGATAACTCAGAGTTGGCAGCATTGGCTGCCCAAGCACGGTACTCGTTCCAACGAGGAAGTGACAAAAGGGTAGCCACATCGTCACAACGAGACTTGACAACCATGTCCCAGCACTCTCGAAATTCGGCATTCTGCGGCTCAGGGTCAAGATTGATCCACGCAGTGAATCCGTCGCGACGGCCGCGAGTCACTGCACATAACTCCTTGACCAGACGTTTTAGACCTGGGATCTTCATTGTAGTACCAACAACGATTACAGCATCAGGTCGAGCTCTAAGATCTGCCAGTGACACAGCGCCAATGGCATCTTCGTCGGGGTTGCCCTCATTATAGAGAACAATTCTAGGACGCAGTCGGCCAACACCGGTACTTCGCTTGTTAGCAAAGTTTACTCGTAGAGACTCTGTTTCTTGGCAGCGTTGGCATAAAGGGGGTTCCGCGCCGACAAAGAGGTCGGTTTGGATCTCATCGAGGTATGAGCACTTCAAGCACATCATATGGCGTACACTACCGTGCAGCTGAATGGTCTTGGGCCAAGGGCCCTTGGGGTTCAGTGGCACATTGGTAGCGAGTGGCTCCAAGCTCGTGTCGATACAGTCAATATTTTGAGTGTAGAGACGAAGGAGGCGGCCTTCTTTGGCCAAAGAAGCGAGCATATGGTGAAATGGAGTCGGCTTGGCCGCCTTGGTCATCTCAGCCAACTTGCGGACCATGGCATGGAAAGACTCGGTCATTGCACTATCCTTGTATACACTGGCATCAAAAAGTTGTTTTCCAGAGGTCTTCAACTTGTGATCATTTTTAAGTGTCTTGAAGAGGCCATGTCCAGAGCGAAAGTCGGGAATTCCAGCTGACACGGAGATTCCAGCTCCAGCAATCACAACAATCTTTTTCTTTTTCCGCAAGGCGTTCATGAGAACCTCGAGTTTCGCGGTCTCCTCTGTGCTTTGCTTGTTTTCGGCATCACGGCAGGCCTCCTCCAAATCCAAGTATTCAGTAATGCGTTCCTTGGGGCCCTTGGCCGTGGTAGTTTTAGGTGCTGTGGTCTTGGTCTTTGTTTCTGTGGTCTTTGTCGCCGAGACCTTTGTGGTAGGTTTCACGGTAGTTTTTGTGGCAGTTTTTGTGGCAGTTTTTGTGGCAGTCTTTGTGGTAGTTTTTGTGGTAGTTTTTGTGGCAGTTTTAGTTGAATTGGTCGCCTTCTTAGGCGCCGCCGACGCGGTCTTTGTGGAGTTAGACGCGCTTCTAGGCATTTCGGGCAACCTTGACAAAACAAGCTTCCGGCGTTTGGCGGGGGCTTCGTCGGGGAGTGCAGTACGAGCACGTTTTGTTGATTTGGATGGCGCGTTGGAGCAAGTTGGTTGTTTGAGGACAGATTCGTAAGATTTTTCGGTCTTGATGATGGAGATGGTCGCGTTCGGTTTCGGTTTATCTGTTTTGGTCAAGACAGAAGTGTGTTCAGATGATACACGGTTTGATGATTTCAGTGATGGTGATGGTGATGGTGATGATGATGACGATGGTGATTCCAGATTGGCAAAGCTAATAGGCGATGCAGGTGGTGAAGGTGAGTTGGCATTCGGTTCGGAAAGTGGTGAAGAGAGCATGTTGTTGTTGTTGTTGTTGTTGTTGTTGT